>CAUYRH010065589.1:0-14074 GCA_963574655.1 Perodicticus potto | reverse complement strand
TAAGGCTGCATAGTATTCCATGGTATACATGTACCACAATTTATTAATCCATTCGTGGGTCGATGGGCACTTGGGTTTCTTCCATGACTTAGCAATTATGAATTGGGCTGCAATAAACATTCTGGTACAGATATCTTTATTATGATGTGATTTTTGGTCTTCTGGATATATACCTAGTAAAGGAATTATAGGATCGAATGGCAGGTCTATTTTTATATCTCTAAGTATTCTCCAAACATCCTTTCAAAAGGAATGTATTAGTTTGCATTCCCACCAGCAGTGTAGAAGTGTTCTCTTTTCTCCACATCCACACCAACATCTCTGGTTTTGGGATTTTGTCATGTGGGCTAATCTTACTGGAGTTAGGTGATATCTCAAAGTAGTTTTGATTTGCATTTCTCTGATGATTAAGGATGGTGAGCATTTTTTCATGTGTCCGTGGGCCGTGTGTCTGTCTTCTTTAGAGAAGTTTCTCTTCAAGTCCTTTCTCCACCCTGAGATGGTATCACTTATTCTTTTCTTGCTAATACATTTGAGTTCTCTGTATATTCTGGTTATTAAACCTTTGTCGGAGGCATAACCTGCAAACATTTTCTCCCATTCTAAGGGCTGTCTGCCTGCTACACTTACTGTGTTCTTAACAGTGCAGAAGCTTTTTAGTTTGATCAGGTCCCAGTAGTGTATTTTTGATACTGCTTCAATTGCCTGGGGAGTCCTGCTCATAAAATTTCACCCAGGCCAATTTCTTCAAGAGTTTTCCCTGCACTTTCTTCTAGTATTTTTATAGTTTCATGTCTTAAGTTTAAATATTTGATCCAGTGAGAGTCTATCTTAGTTAAAGGTGAAAGGTGTGGGTCCAGTTTCAGTCTTCTACAGGTCGCCAGCCAGTTCACCCAGCGTTTTTCTTCCATTCTTGAGATACTTTGATAAGAAGGATATGTTCCAGCTCCATCCATGTAAACATGAAAGAGGTAAAGTCTCCATCTTTCTTTAAGGCTGCATAATATTCCATGGTGTACATATACCACAATTTATTAATCCATTTGTGGGTGAATGGGCACTTGGGCTTCTTCCATGACTTAGCAATTATGAATTGGGCTGCAATAAACATTCTGGTACACATATCTTTGTTATAATGTGATTTTTGGTCTTCTGTATATATACCTAGTAGAGGAATTATAGGATCAAATGGCAGGTCTATTTTTAGATCTCTAAATATTCTCCAAACATCTTTTCAAAAGGAGTGTATCAGTTTGCATTCCCACCAGCAGTGCTGAAGTGTTCCCTTTTCTCCACATCCATGCCAGCATCTCTGGTTTTGGGATTTTGTTATGTGGGCTAATCTTACTGGACTTAGGTGATATCTCAGAGTAGTTTTGATTTGCATTTCTCTGATGATTAAGGATCATGAACATTTTTTCATGTGTCTGTAGGCTGTGTGCCTGTCTTCCTCAGAGAAATTTCTCTTCAAGTCCTTTGCCCACCGTGAGATGGGATCACTTGTTCTTTTCTTGCTAATACATTTGAGTTCTCTGTGGATTCTAGTTATTAAACCTTTGTCAGAGGCATAACCTGAAATGATCTTTTATGTGCATTCATCACTCTGCCTTTATTATTTCTCTCTCTTACTTTTAGAGTCTCATTTCACCTCTTCTTCTATTTTTCTGTTCCTGACTCCCTACCCGAAGGTGTCTTTTCTATGACATAGAAGTCAATCTGGAGTCTGTGTGTGAGACATTGTTTGTTATTATAATTTCACAGAACCGCAGAATCTTAACCTTGGAAAGAGCCTTAGAACTCCACCCTGCTCCCCAACACAGACTCCCCCATCTCACCCCACTTGCCAGCATCCTCCAGGCTCATGGGAACACTTTGAGCTTTAGTAAGCTTTGATGGTGTCTCAAGATTTTCTTAAAGCCTTAGAAAATCCTGCCTCAATTGGTCTGAAACCAGCTCCGCTTAACTTCAAGTTGTTGTCCTCATTTCTCACTTTTGAAACTGCAAAGAGTAAGTCTCTCTCTCTCTTTTTATCTAGCCGACAATCCTTGGGAAATAAAGAGAACAGGGATTCTATTTCCTTTAGTCTAATGTTTTTAATGATTCAAATCTTAAGTTTCTTCACGAGTCAACAAACTTTTTTGTGTATTTGTTTCCTTACGTATTTGTAAGCTTATTTATTTCTTGTAAAAACTAGCACACATCAGTCACTTTCTGGTTTTTCTTTCTAGCATCTTCCAGTGTATCTGTGTCCTTTTCAAAATGTGGCCCCAAGTGATAAATGTTAGAGGTGATGGACATGCGAGTTAGCCTGATTGGATCATTATACATTACATACACATGTCAGAATGTCACTCTGTATCCCATAAGTATGTATGATTATTGTGTGTCAACTGAAAGTAAAAGGAAATAAAGGAATTGTCTAAATGGCCTGCTGCTTTAGTGTGGTTGGTTCGGTCCAGGGAAAGCCAGACTCCTGCGGTTTAGACTCTGTCCCCTTTCAGGCAACTATTGCTCTTTCCTTTGTAGAAGCTGCTTTATTTACCTGCTGCTCACCTGCCAGGGCACATCTTCCCCATGCGGGCCTACAGCTTACTGTGGGTCGAGAAATGCAAGATTTCATGTTTATAACATCTCATAGATTCCTCTTTATAGGTTTCAAACCAGCTACGTGCCATCTCCCCTCAGCCCACCCCTGCATGGACCTCAGCTGCAGGGAGCAGTTCCTAAACGTGCTGACAGCTTCTTGCCTTAGATGCCTGCATTCCTTAGTGGCCTTGCCTTTGGACTTTCTCCAGGGCTATGGGAGTTTGCTCAGCCTTAAATTTCAGACGAGTAGGGCTGGACTATGGATTTAACACCCTCGAGTCCGGCCCTCAATCCTGAGTCCAGCCCTCAGCCAAGAAAGAGCAGGAGTAAGCTGATGAATCCCCCAGCTTCTGTGTCTCTGGGTTGTGTTTCCCCAGGGGTTCCCCAGTGAGAATGAATCCAGGTTGCCCCCAGCAGTCACCTGATTATTAGCACACTTTTACTATCTTTTCTTTTTACTTCTCTCATTTTCCTATTTTCTCACTGTGCTTCCTGGGATCACCTCCCAAAGGAACTACCAGCACCCAAGTCCTTTTCTCAGGATCCACTTTGGGAGGAACTCAACTAAGATTCTGTTCTCTCCAACTTCATTATCTTCTGTATATTTATTCTCCTTAATTCTTCTTTTGCTTGTGGAACTACTCAAAGCCCTGCAGCATACTTTCTGAGAGGACATGACCTGTTAATGGGTCATGAAATTCATTAGTGGGTCAGCACTTTTAAAAGCTAAAATGGAAGAGAAGAGCAAATATGGGAGGGCATCACACCATTAAGTATTGTTTTGGGAAACTTATTTTGCTGTCATATAAATGTATGTGTATACTGAGTCACAAGCTAAAATTTATTTCTTACTGTGTGGGCTGTGGTCAAAGAAGTTGAAATGTTATGGCTTTCCGTGAATACAAAATGCATAAATCAGTATTTCTGTAAATGGGCTTTTATGCAAAGTAGATGTTCCAGAGGAGGCCTTCTCTTGAATAAACCAAGGAAATGAAATTGCTTTGGCCTGATTTGTTCTTTTTGAACCAATGCTGATTCTAAACTATCACAGTTCTAAAAAATTCTCCTTATTTTTCTAGTTAATAATATATTCTACAATAAAACTTAGGATCAAGTTGAAATTTTTCATTTCTATAGTTTCCACACTCTGTATTTTTACTGGTTTGAAAATTGCCCATCTGTCATCTTTGACACTTCTTGGGGTCCCTTAAGTTTTTAGTGATTATGAAGAATAATTCCGCCTCATTATTTCAGCCCCTGGGGTGTAGGTTTCCTGGATGTGGAAATTTGAGCTCAGGTAAAGCAGCCAACCGGGGTCTTATTTGCTTTGGAGTTTCAAGCCCCTCTTCCTAATCCATAGCATTTTCCAGCATAGAATATTAAATCAAAGGTAATTTTAGGCAGACTTTGAGGAATAACTTTTGACTGTCCTAGAGAGTCTGAGAGACTGTCCTGAGAGCAGTTTGTCTCCAAACTTTGAGTTTCCATTGGGACATTCTCAGTCTTTGAGGCTGGTGCCTGCATCAGATTATCTTCTAAGAGCATTTCCAGATCTAAGACTCTAATTTTATTTGGCAAGACATGTCTTTTAGTTGGAGGCCCAAATGGTCATTCTTAAGAACTTCTGAGATAAACAAGTTGTTACAATTGCAAACAAATGAGAAACAAACCCAACAAACAGACTCTGCATCAAAGGCATTTTAATTGCTCTGGTTTAAACATTAAAAATATTAAACATTGTGTATAAAGAAGAATATTTATATCATATGGATAAGGTAAAAAAAAATGCAACAAACACCTCTACTAGCAGCCAGTTTAATAAGAAGAACATTACCTGAAAAAGAGAAAGAAAAACCATAAATGTTACCTTGTAGTCCTTGCTATTATCCCCACCCATATTCTATCCCCATCCCTATCTCCTCAAGGTAACAAATATCCTAAATTTTGTGTTTGCTATTCCTGTGATTATCTTTATAGTATCACTGAATACGTTTATACCTCTAACAACATACTATTTACAATTGCATGCTTTTGTTTTGCCCTTCCTATAAATGAATGCATACTGAATGTACTCTACAGCTTGCTTTTTTTCACTTGACATTAGATTCTTGAGATTTGTTCATGTTATTGCATGTAGTCGTGGTTTGTTCATTTATGTTACCATATAAGAGCCCACTGTATTTTCTTAACATGCTATAGTTTATCTGTGCTACTTTCGATTTGCATTTGGGTTGTTGTTAGTTTTGTGTTCTTGCAAACAATACTGCTGGGAAAATTCTTACCTATTTCCCTAGAACACTGTGCAGGAATTTCTCTGTGGTAAATGCCTAGGAGTAAAATTGCTAGATTACATGCATGCATATCTTTGACTTTGTTCAATAATGCCAAATTGTTAAGTAAAGAATCTATGTCAATTTCAACTTCAACCATTAAGGTGTATTTCTATGACTCAATGTCAACACTTGATTTCACTAGTTTTTCCCAACTAAAGGGTGTGACATGGTATCACTGTGATTTTAATTATTATTAATGAGATTTTAGTAATAATATGATAAGAATAATGATATAGTAATGAATTCTCAGGGGAAAGGTTTTCTATCTTCTGCTAAGTGCCAGGGTGTAACATAAGAATTTTTCTTTGTAGTCCCATGTATAGTATGGATTTATTCTCAGCTCACTCTTTAAACTGAGAGAATATGCTATTGGTATATCAGCTTTATGTTGGGGATGAAGGGGGTGGGCAGTTTTTCTCTAAAATTGCTGACCTTGAGTGGTCCCTAAAGTTTGTCTTCTGTAATCAAGGCCTCACCTGTCCATGGAAATCAAAGCTCAGCTTTGCTCTCAGAATGAGGTGAGCCTTAGTATCTGCTTATCTGACCAGGATGCCACTTTGACGGAAGTCTTGGCTTCTGAATATTCCTTGCTTTCCTTACATGCTCAAAGTGAAGTTCGAAATCTTTAGAACCTTTTCATCTAGAAGTTTTAGTTGATTTTCCTGTGATCATAGTCAGGCTACATGGCTCGCCAGACTGCCTGAAATAGGATCCTAATTACTTGACTTTGAAATTGATTCCCTTTTCAATCTATAGTTACTTTTAAATGGATTTCATGCGATTGGGCCAGAGAAATCTGTAATTTGATGAGTTGAAGGACATAGGCATCTCCTCAAACTGCCCTCTTCAGATTCGAAACTAGAAAATTCTCATCATCACTTGTTCTAGATTTTACAGTCAAACAAAAGTTTGCCATTTGCTAACATTTGAGAAAATTTTGTATGTCTTCACCAAGGGAGGAAAGAAAAAGTCTGCCTAAGATGTTTCCCATTTCATGCTTTAAATTTTAATTTATAATTTCTTACTTAGCATTTCATTGTAGAGGGGTAGTTCTGGGAGACATTGGCATTCATGGTTTAAAAATGCCCATCTCTTAACTTTCCTAATGCCCATCTCTTAACTTTCCTTAACTTTGTCTTAGCTTCCTCAAGAATGAAGAAGATCTCATGCCAATTTTGATTGTGCTGTGTAAAATTTTAACATGACATGATTACTATAATATAGACCAAGAGAAACATTCAAAGACCCATGCCAAGAAAAACAATGTCTAACAGGTTTTATGAGGAATACAAAATAGTATGTTTGAATTTTCCCTTCCCTTTTGGATAGGTTGCATATGAATACATTGATTACATCAAATAATACATGTAAATCACCCAGGGAAGTGCCTCGGGTCCTATCTATTCACTAAATAGTCCTTCTTCTCCCTCACAAGCCACAAACAGCTGCTTAGGACTCACTGGTGTCTACCACCAGGGAGACTGGGTAAGGTGGCGCTGCACACAACTGCTCCTGTATGGTCAAAAGCTGGAGAAATAGCTGCCACTTCACTTCATGTACTTGGCCATTTCATTTTTTTGCTCTGGACTCATGTCTGCTCACCAGGATGCTGGAAAATTGTTCAGAAAGACTCAGTTTTGGCAAAGTTCCTTTAAAGTCATATACTTCCTTTGTCACTGGTCCATGGTTTCTGAGAACTGGCCTTATTTATCCTTACAAATGGAGACTTCACCAGCCCCACCAGTCTGCTCCTGGCAGACAGTCTTGCCTTGGCCCTGTGGTTTACTGATGGCTTGAGGTGCTAGAGGAAGGACAAATGGAGCTTGTCATTGCAGGCTCTTCTCCAGCAAGGGGCTGGGAAGGGGCCAACAAGCCTGCAGGCTCCTGTATTGACAAGTTGCAGCATCCTTGATAGCAGCCAAGAAATAAAAATGGCAATTTATGTTTGCATCTGGAATTTCTGAGCTTCAAAATCTTGGATCATAGCGCTCTCAATAAGAGAAACCAGGACACACATATAAATATCCAGATTCTTATTAGCTTCTTTGTTAGACTCTATCTAGGTCAGAAAATTAAGACTGACATCTAGCAGGATGATTGTACTGGAAGCAGAATGAACCTGAATGATGTGTTTCAGGGAAGAGGGCAGCGGGCACAGAAAGGAGAAGAATGTCTCCCCCATTTAGTGGGCACTGAGCCATCTCCAGACACATGTAGAGTTTGACCACATTATGGCTTAAAACAGCTCCTATAAACTCTCCAGGGGACTTGATACTACGATGACACAGTTTCCAAGGGAAAGCCAAGTTCAAGATTTACAAATAACACTTTTGAGACACTTTCATTTTTAGATGACGTGACTGACTTCCCTGTCATCAGTGCCCTGATATCCTGCCAGTGTTACAAACCATCTGTGTCTCTCTGGGGACTTCTATTTGGCTAGGCAGGGGGCTGCATGTGGTGACTGTTAATAACACCAGAAGTCCTATCCGATATATTATCCATATTTGCCTGTTTTGCTGCCTGAGATTTCCCATGAGAATCAGGAGGTTTCCACAATGGTGAGAAGGAAGCCATTTCGAGGATCCTGTGTTTAACTAGTTGTGTTAAGGCATTATGTATATATTAGAGGGGCTAAATGCCTTAGTTCTGTAGTCCCCAACCCCTGGGCCACAGACTAGTATCTGTCTGTGGCCTGTTAGGAACTGGGCCACACAGCAGGAAGCGAGCAGTAGGTGGGCAAGCAGAGCTTCATCTATATTTACAGCGCTCCCCATTGCTCGCATGCTCATCTGAGCTCTGCCTCCCATCACATCAATGGCAGCATTAGATTCTCATAGGAACACGAACCCTACTGTAAACTACACATGCAAGGGATCTAGGTTGCACACTCCTTCTAAGAATCTAATGCCTTAGGATCTGAGGTGGAGCAGAGGTGTTGATTATCTGCAAATACACATTATCATTAGCAGCAAGGTTTGACTGCACAGAGACCATAATAAATCAATTACAGACTCATATCAAAACTATCATTCCCTGGCTTGGTGCCCATAGCTCAGAGGTTAGGGTGCCAGTCACATCCCCCCAGGGCTGGTGGGTTCGAATCTGGCCGAGCCCTGCTAAACAAAAGACAATTGCAACAAAAAAATAGCCAGACATTGTGGCGGGCACCTGTAGTCCCAGCTACTTGGGAGGCTGAGGCAAGAGAATCCCTTGAGCCCAAGAGTTTGAGGTTGCTGTGAGTTGTGATGCCACAGTAAGGCATCACTAGAGTGACATAGTGAGACTCTGCCTCAAAAAAAAAAAAAAAAAAAAAAAAACCATAATTGCCCACCCTGAGTTGTTATGCCACAGCAAGGCATCACAAGAGTGACATAGTGAGACTCTGCCTCAAAAAAAAAAAATACCATCATTCCCCACCCCAGTCTGTGGGAAAATTATCTTCCATGAAACCAGTTGAGGACCACTGCCTTAATTGATATGTGCACAAATACTATTCTGATTATCAACTTGATTATCAACCTAGATAGATTGCATAATACAGTTATTTTCAAACTGTTTTGATGGCGACATGCAGTAAAAAAATTATTTTACATCACAATCTAGAACACAAACATATGTGTAGACAGTATTTCATCAAGTCTAAGACTACCTTAGACTTAAGGTTATCAGAGTCATTATTTTAGGTCTCAGTAAAAAAGAAGAAGTGATACCATAAACTATGTTAATGCCATTTTGTTAACTACAGATATCATCCTGAATTCAGAGAAATTAAAAACTAAAAACAGTGCTTTCTAGAGTCAATGAAATATGGATTACTAAAGCAAAAGTTTTATGAAACAATTCTCACCTTTACTATGTATGGTGTGTTATGAATGCTTAATGTGTTTTTTCCTATTCAAATTAATGCATTACAAATAAAGCTGGTCCCTCCAAATTTATGGAACAGCTCACTAATGCATTTTAAATCTGAGCCTGCAGTATTGTTTTGAAATAGGGAATTGGAAGTGATACACTGAGACTGATTTCTTATCCCAAACCAGATGTCATGCCATATGTTTTAGTCATTTATTTCATTCAAATGTGAATTGATGGTCTACTGTATAAGTCAGAACTCTTGATGACACATGACAGAAATTGATCTTGAACTAGCTTTGGTAAAAGTGGAGAATCTTATTGTTTTATGTAAGGGCAGGGGTATGCTGGTGGGGCCAAGGAATACTAGAAGTAAGGTCACAAATACTGTGGGATCACTCTTTCTCTCTCATTTTTCTGTTTTGTCTCTTCTTTTCTCTGATGGTTTCACTCTCTCGATTAGCATTCTCTGTGAGTCTTAATCTTTATCATCTTCAGGGCTCACATCTTCTATTTTACCATCAGAGAAAATCCTCTGAAGGATCTGATTATCCCAGCTTGGTTCATGTGATCATTCCTGTGGATCTGATTATCCCAGCTTTGTTCATGTGATCATTCCTGTGGTCAAGGGATAGGATCAACTCATCTCTACTAGAACCACATGGGTGGCAGGAGGAATGAGACACCGTTTTCCAAAAGGAGAGATCTTGTCTCCTTGGGAGAATGCAATAGATAGATATCTATTCTACCTAAGAAGTGGGAGTACCAGGCATTATGTGCTGGGGTTTAGCCTCCCACAGCAGGTATTGCACAAGGCCTGCAGATAATCATTTTGAAAAACAGAATTGCCATCAGTTTAGTTCTGCTTTCTTTCTCCCTCCCAGAGTTTGGATCTCTCGGTAAAGATAATAATAACTGACAACAGCCAGTGTCTGACTGTCAGTTCAAGGGCACCAGATGTAAAATGTATGCTTTCAAAAGACAGAAGCTATCGAGAAATCATTCTGCCTTCTACCACAGGCAGAGATGGCTAAAAAAGTCATCTATGAAAGACTTCAAGTCTTTCATCCTTGGATGCTGGTTTCTTTTCCCTTTTGGAGACCAGAGAATGTTCCAGAAGGAAGAAGGCTTAGCTTTCATCTGAGCAGGCCACAGCCTGTCACTTACAGATATTCTTATGATGCTTATTTCAGGGCTATTTTCTAGAAGTATCTTTCCTCGCAGGCTCTTCTCTCTCTCTCTTTGCCATTTAATCCACTGCATTAAATATCATCCTATAGCTAGCAATTAAAGGCTTGCTGTCTCCAATTCTCAGTACACACCATGGCGATTTTATTTTGTTTCATTGGAATTTCTGTTTACTAAATCCAGTTATTCTCAGTTTTGCCATGTTGTGCCAGAATTTTGTAAATCATACTGCTGATTTACTGCCCAGTCACTGCTTTATTTGGGCAGGTTTTTTGAACCTTAAATACAGTATCTGTTTCTATAAGTACAGCCTTCACTGAGGGAAATAGATGTCTCATTGTGATATTGGTGGAACAGCTGCAGCAGATCAGTAGACTAAAGACTCAAGGGTAAGAACCTTTTCAAGAGCCCCTAGGCAAGAAGGGCGCTTTGTTAGCCTTACTGGGGCAATAAGGGGAAACAAACCCTGACGAGTTTGAGGTCTAGCTAGGAAGGCAGTCTGCACACATCTGAAATGACTTCTGAAACTCTAAAGCAACATAATATCAGTGCTAACGCAAAAAGATAAACAGAACACATCAATGAGAATGGAATTGAATGAGTAGAAGAGACAAACTGGAGAAACTAAGCTTAGAAATAGCTTTTAACATGGAAAAAGGAGTGAAAGGAGGCAAAGGGCGTTCCTGTGGGTCACATAAAACCATGAAAACAGAAACAAGTGGAATTATATGAGATTTAGGGTCAGAAAAGTTTAATTCTTGTTTAATTGATATTCACTCCATTCTGTGAGCCAAGAATGCAGTCTTGAGCAAGATAGCTAAGAGTTGCTGCCCTCCCCGGGTTTACATTCTAGTCCCTGAATGATGCCTGCGGCAGAGGGTTGCACTGAGGACTTGGAGAGGCAGTAGGAGTGAAAGAACCTTACCAAAATTTTAAATTCATGCACCATCTTAATTGTTTATTGCTAGTTAGAGAAGGAGGAGGACAAGTTGATTTGCTCTGCTACAATTATTCCTACTAGAGGTTGAAGATGGGATTGTTCTGGGAGAACGTTACTTGAAAATGTTTATTGCAATCCTTCTACCTGCTACTGCCACCCTATTATACAGATGAGCATATTGAGGCTTGGGAAGGAAAGGTGGCATCCTCAGTCAGGATTGTACAGTTAGCGGTGGAGCTGGAATGTAATCCCAGGGCTCTTGCAATTGCATCCTACCAGATAGGATGGCCATGTGTGGTTGAGAAAACTCAGTACCTGCTGGGCGTTTCATGGGCCATAACGTCTATGTTCTGAACAAATCAGGCCCCCTGAAGCCTTTCTCAGATTCCTTCCCCACTCTTTATTCTAAGAAACAAAGAATTAACTAGACAAACCCTTAGGTTTTCAGAGTGTTCTAAATGACTATTTTTCTAATTCTTTTGACTGAAACCCACCGGACAAAATATATTCTGCTATGACCTATTATTAGGGTTGATATATTATTTGTTGTCCAAATCAGGAAAGTTTTGAGTGTGAAATGGAATGTTATTACCCTTTTGGGACCAATGCCTATGGGTGTTCGAACAAGATGTCAGTTTGTTGTGAACGATTCCCATAGGCATTGTTCATTTTGTAAACAAAAATTTGGCGACACGTGTCACTGTTATGTTTCCTGATTTGAGTCTGTAAGCATCATACCCTTAGTTACCAATATTTTTCACAGTTGTACCTGAAATAACTGAAGCCGACTTGGGTTAATTATTTTGATTAGTAAGAAACCAAAGGATGTCCAGCCGTGTGCCAAGTTGTTCAATTGCTGCATGCCTCAATTGGCACATTTTGTTTCTGAGGGCTCCACAGTCAAAGGGTTAATCATCATGTCACCATGTGAGGTGATGAGTGTGTTAATTAGCTTGATTATGGTGATTATTTCACAATGTGTACATTTATCAAAACATTACATTGTACACCTTAAATACAATTTTTTGTTGATTATACCTCAGTTAAGGTCACGAAAATAATACTGAGACAACAGGCATTAAGATGGAACTGTGCCCTGAAAACTGGGGACACCCTACCACACATACCCTTATGTAATTGAAACAGAAGTTGCACACATGAGTGTTTATCCTTACTATGTGCAATGAACCCTGACTTTTTTTTTTTTTTTTGAGACAGAGTCTCGCTATGTCACCCTCTGTAGAGTGCGATGATGTCACAGCTCACAGCAACCTCGAACTCCTGGGCTTAAGCGATTCTCTTGCCTCAGCCTCCCGAGTAGCTGGGAATACAGGAACCTGCCACAACACCCGGCTATTTTTGGTTGTAGTCGTCATTGTCATTTGGAAGGCCCGGGCCAGCCCCGATGTATGTGGCTGACGCCCTAGCTGCTGAGCTACAGGCGCCAAACCGAACCCTGACATTTTTGAAAATTTTATTCTATTTCACTACAAAAATACCAGTCATGACCCACTAAATTTGCTCAACGGTTTGAAACATAGTACTCTAGTTAATTGTTGGTACATGTGAGGGGCTTAGTTGATATGGTAGCAGAGAAAAGAGGGGCCTATGGAGAGGTGAGTGTCTGATATGTTCTATAAACTTGTCTCCCTGAACATTTTTATTAATCCTCCCCAAGAAAAACATCAGTAATAAACATTTTCTTTAATCAATTTCCTATGATTAGCACAAGGTTTAGATCTATTTTTCTGGATCCTTTTGTTCCATTTGAAACAGGGATTTTCCTCTATGTGCTTTCCCCCTGTTTCTTGCCCTTGAGTTTTTATCTGTTAGACTGCCCCTTAGGTAGACAATTAAGGCATCCAGGGTAGAGTGTCTCATTTGTAGTTTCTGGGTCTCTGGCTACTTATTCTATGCATGTGTCTTGAGGTTCAAGCTATGCTCAGAGAAGCTAAATCTTCTCCTCTGCTTCACTGATTCAACCACACACACCGTTACACACAGCTACTAGACATTTATATTCCATGTTAAATCTTTGCCAAAACATAACAGAGCAGGTCTTGCCTGCTAATCAGGCATGTGAGACTCACTCCTGGGGCTCTTGGAAGTCCCCCATATATTAGGACTTTCCAGCTAAGAAGCTCCTACAGGTTTATCCATGGAGGAGAGAAGAGTTACCACTTTACTCTCTGTCCATAACCTGTCCTTTTTTAGGGGTTACCTGAAATGTTTGTACACTCACATGTGTAAGTAAGAGCTGGGAGAACACAAGAGACTCAGCAGTAATACCTTTCAGCAATAAAATAAGTTTTAGTGGGCCCCGATTTTGCAAATGTTTTTAGGTCATGAAGACATGTGAGGAACCACAGTGTTTTCCTGCCTCAAAGTATAAGCTATGTTAATATCTTGAGACTGAAAGTTACTTTTTCGTAAAGCAAATTTTATGTGATCATCTGAATTGATAAGTTAACTTTAACAACAGTTTATTTTAACTGGAGAGGATTGCCTATGTAGCTTTTCCTGGTGGTTATTAGATTGAACATGTATATATATATAATATGTAATATTTTGTATACATATATAGTATATTATATATATAATACATAATATTGTATACATATACAATATTATGTATATATGTATATGTATTATGCATATATAATATAATATGTATACACATTCATAATAATAAATCATACAAGATGGTTTAGATAGAGGAAAAATACAGAAAACTATTGGCACTGAGATTCTTGACTACATTTAATGCTTAAAAACTTATTTATAAACATAGGCTAAAGATAAATTTGTCATATTTGTATACTTTTACCAAAAGATCATTTACATGCACCTCAGGAGGTCTTCATATATACCCACTGAATTAAGTTGAAAATGTGATTGGCTCGGCACCTGTGGCTCAACGGGCTAAGGCGCCAGCCATGTACACCTGAGCTGGCGGGTTCGAATCCAGCCCGGACCTGCCAAACAACAATGACGGCTGCAACCAAAAAATGGCTGGGCGTTGTGGTGGGCACCTCTAGTCCCAGCTACTTGGGAGGCGGAGGCAAGAGACTCGCTTGAGCCCAGGAATTGGAGGTTGCTGTGAGCTGTGATGCCATGGCACTCTACCCAGGGCGACAGCTTGAGGCTCTGTCCCCAAAAAAAAAAAAAAAAG
>CAUYRH010065587.1:0-63638 GCA_963574655.1 Perodicticus potto | reverse complement strand
TTTGTTTGTTTTTGAGATAGAGTCTCACTCTGTCACCCTGGATAGAGTACCATGACCTCAGCCTACCTCACAATAACCTCAAATTCCTAGGCTCAAGCAACTCTCCTGCTTCAGCCTCCTGAGTAGCTGGGATGACTACAGGCTCCCATCTCACCATGCTGAGCTAATTTTTCTATTTTTAGTAAAGACCAGGTCTCACTCTTATTCAAGCTGGTCTTGAACTCCGAAGCTCAAGCAATCCTCCCACCTTGGGCCTCCCAGAATGCTAGGATTACAGGCATGAGCCATCACACCCAACCTCAATTTTCTTATGGAAAAGTATGTTCTATTCAGACACAGTGGCATATATCTGAAGTCCCATTTATATGGAAGGCTGAGGCAGGAGGGTCACTTGAACCCAGAGTTCAAGGAAGCAATGATTGTGCCATTGCATTCTAGTCTGGTCAACACAGCAAGACATCATCAAAAGAAGGAAGGAAGGAAGGAAGGAGTTATGCTGCTTTTACTTACTTCTAGTAACACTTCCTTAAAGAAATCTCTTATCCAAATATAAATCTAAGCAAAACAATTCAGAGTAACTTAATTTATAGAGATTTGCATTTGTAGCTACATTATTACTTTAAGAATTGAAAATCAGGTGGCACCTGTGGCTCAGTGGGTAGGGCGCGGGCCCCATATACCGAGGGTGGCAGGTTCGAACCTGGCCCCGGCCAAACTGCAACAAAAAATAGCTGGGCATGTTGCTGTGAGCTGTGATACCACAGCACTCTACCGAAGGCAACAAAGTGAGAGTCTGTCTCTAAAAAAAAAAAAAAGAAGAAGAAGAAGAAGATTACACTGGAAGGCCAGAAGTGGTGGCTCATACCTGTAATACTAGCACACTGGGAAGTCAAGGCAGGTGAATTGCCTAAGCTCATGAGTTCAAGACCAGCCTGAGCCAGAACGAGACCCCTTCTCTAAAAATAGCCCGGCATTGTGGCAGTTGTCTGTAGTCCCAGCTACTCGGGAGGCTGAGACAAGAGAATCACTTAAGCCCAAGAGTTTGGCTGTGAGCTGTGATGTCCTGGCACTCTACCAAGGGCAACAAAGTGAGACACTGTTTCAAAAAAAATAGATTACTTTGGCATGAGGGAATGGATTGAGGAGGATGCACTTTAAAAATAAAAACCAGTTAGAGGCTCAGTGCCTGTGGCTAAAAGGGCTAAGGCGCCAGCCACATACACCTGAGCTGGCGGGTTTGAATCCAGCCCGGGCCCGCCAAACAACAATGACGGCTACAACCAAAAAATGGCCAGGCGTTGTGGTGGGCGCCTGTAGTCCCAGCTACTTGGGAGGCAGAGGCAAGAGACTCGCTTGAGCCCAGGAATTGGAGGTTGCTGTGAGCTGTGATGCCATGGCAATCTATCCAGGGTGACAGTTTGAGGCTCTGTCTCAAAAAAAAAAAAAAGCCAGTTAGAAGGATATTGCAGTTATCCACATGAAAAGGCACCTAACCTACCTTGCACTAAGGCGATATTTAAGAGAAACAGACACATAAAATGTATTTAAGAGATTTTTAAGGACGTGGTGTTTACAATAACTGGTTTGGGTATGGGATGCCCAGAAAGGGAAAGGATTCTGAAATGACTTATCAATTTCTGGCTTGGCAAACTTGGAAGATAGTGATGCTGTTAACTAAGAATTGGGAATAGAGGTGAGTTTGGAAGGGACCATTTTGTTTGGGGGAGGGGTTGAGACAGACTCTCACTCCTTGCCCTTCATAGAGTGCTGGGGTATCATCACAGCTCACAGCAACCTCCAGTCCCTGGGTTCAAGTGATCCTCCTGCCTCAGCCTCCCAAGTACCTGGGACTACAGGCACCATCACAACACCCAGCTAGTTTTTTTCTATTTTTTAGTAGAGACAGGGATCTCCCTCTTGCTCAGACTGGCCTTGAACTCCTGAGGTCAAACAATCCACCTTCCTCAGCCTCTGGGAGTGCTAGGATTACAGGCGTGAGCCACTGTGCCTGGCCTGGAAGGAACAGATTTTAAATTCAATTTAACATATTAAATCCTATAGTTATCTATAGGATTAACAAAGAGACCAATTCATAATGTAAAGCCAACTGTAAGATCAACTTTAATTGCAAAGTCACAGTGTCAGATGCTTAGTGAATAAATATATAAAGCCACCGGTCAGGACAAAGGTAGGGTTGGGACAGTGAGCCAGGTGACATTGTTAATGCGTGCGGAGAGACGAGTTAGCCAATAACCCCCACGAGAGTGGTGTGAAAGGTGTTCTATCCAGATGTATGAGCTCCAAAAAGGCCTAACATGAGAAGGCCCTTATAAAGTAGTAATATGAAGAACAAAAAGCTGAGGAGCGCCCCCCCACACACACCCAGTAACTGAGGAGCAGCAGCCGCTTGGCCAGCATGTGAAGGGGGCACCAAATCGGGAAGAACGCTGAGTATCAGCTGGGGCAACCCAGTGCTCTACTGAAGTTTTCCTCCGACTGTCCAGCATCCAAACCCCCTTTCTAGGGTGGGGGAAATCCCAGAATTGGCGGTAAAGGGGCTCATCCTTGGAATGCCACAAAAGCCAAATAAGCAGCAGACTCTCCTTCCCTCTGGCCTTTGTATGTGGCTTGGGTTTAGCCAACTCCATGTCTGGATCTGGACCTCGAGGCAGTCTTAGACGGGTGCAGCAAACCTGAGAAATTCTTCACACGCAAGCAGCAGTCTAAGTGACAAGTGGGACGTGGGGCATATTGGAATATTCATCATTCCACATACAATGCCCTCTAAGCATCAGTAGGACAGAGGAGGACTCCCAGTACTCACCTCAACCCTACAGGCACCATTTCCTGTCATGAGATGCACTAATTCAGCCGTTTGGGGTATGGAGAACAAGACAATTTGAAAACTGCAATCAGTAAATTGTTAACAATGCCATGTCATAATTTTTTTAACTGAAATATTCATTTTCATGTATGTTTCATGGGGGGGTCATTTTGAAAGTTTTGAGATACACAAAAATCAAGAAATGACTGAGTTTCTTGGAAGTGAAATAATGGACCATAACACGCTCTGTCTCAGAACTTTCATAGTGACCCAGGTATCATTAAAGTAGGCAACACGAATGGCTAAGAATCCAGCGATGGCAGTGACAGAGGTGATCACCCAGCTGTGGGCACTAAAGCGAACTGTCCCTGTGCCAGCCGTGGTTTGTGATCCCAGCCACAGCCTCCCTCAGTTCCTGCTCATTTTCAGAGTGATTTACAAGCCTTCCCATAACTGGACTATTTGCAATAAATTCCTTTTATGCTCAAATTAACCAAAGTTGGTTTCTGTTGTTTGCAACCAAGAATTCTAACAGCAGGTCATAAACACCAGCAGCTGTTTGAGCAAGTTCCATACTTTCCCCTCAGGGGTGACAGTAATTTCCATTCCCACCAACACTATGCAAGGGTTCCCTTTTCTCCACATCCTTGCCAGCATTCGTTAGTGCCCGTCTTTTTGATAAAAGCCATTTTAACTGGGGTGCAATGAGATCTCATGGTAGTTTTTGTTGGCATTCTCTGATGACCAATGGTAAGGAGCACCTATTGGCCATTTGAATGTCCTTTTTTTTTTCTTTATTAAATCATAGCTGTGTATATTAATGCAATCATGGGGTACAATGTGCTGGTTTTATATACGATTTGAAATATTTTCATCAAACTGGGTAACGCAGACTTCATGGCATTTTCTTAGTTATTGTGTTAAGACATTTCTATTCTACACCTAGTAAATTTCACATGTACCCTTGAAAGATGCACCGTAGGTGTGGACCCACCAACTACCCTCCCTCCACCCATCCTCCCCCTCCCCTCCCCTCCCTCTCCCCTTTCCCCTTCTTACATTATTCAGCCTTAAGGAAAGATGGAGACTTTACCTCTTTCATGTTTACATGGATGGAGCTGGAACATATTCTTCTTGGCAAAGTATCTCAAGAATGGAAGAAAAATTATCCAATGTACTCAGCCATACTATAAAACCAATTTACAGCTTTCATATGAAAGCATTTGTATGTTTTTTTTGATAAAAGTCTATTCAGATCCTTTGTCCATTTTTTTTTTTATTTTATTTCAGATTAACATGAGGGTACAGTTGTTTAGGTTGCAGGGTTTTCAGTTCTAAGGTAATGATCAAGTTGCCGTTGAGCCCTTCATCCGAGGTGGGTACTGAACACCCTCACATTGTGCACATTAGGCGAGCTTTGTCCATTTTTTAATCAAATTATTTCCCTCTTTTCCTACTGAGTTGTTGGAGCTCTTTATACATGTACGTTCTATAGGCAGTCCCCGAGTTACAAACATCCCACTTAAGTATAACTCACACTTATGAACAGAGGCTACTGTTCCAACTTACACACAAATTCAACTTAAGAACAAACGTACAGAACTTATCTCGTTCACAGCCCAGGGACCGCCTGGAGTCGTCAATCCTTTGACAGGTGGGTGGTTTGCAGATATTTCCTCCCATTGTGTGAGTGGTCTCTTCACTCCGCGGAGTGTTTCTTTGGCTGTGCAGAAGCTTTTTAGCTTGATGTGACCCCATTTGCCCAAGTTTGCTTTGGTTACCTGTGCTGTGGGGGTATTACTCAAAAAGTCCTTGCCCAGACAAATGTCCTGAAGCATTTCCCCAAAATTTCTTCTAGTAGCTTCATAGTTTCAGATCTTATATTTAACTCTTTAATCCATTTTGATTTGAATTTGGAGTATGGCAACAGGCAAGGGTCTAGTGCTGTTCATCTGTGTACGGATATCCAGTTCTCGGCACCATTTATTGTCCTTTCCCTACTGCATATTCTTGGCACCTTTGCTGAAGACAAGTCTGCTATAGATGTGTGGATTTACTTCTGGGTTCTCTATTCTGTTCTGTTGATCTATAAGTCTGTTTTTATGCTGGCGCCTTCCTGTTTTGTTTACCACAGCTCTGTAGTATAATCAGAAGTCAGGTAATGTGATTCCCCTACTTTTGTTCTTTTTGCTCAAAATAGCTTTGGCTAATCTGGGTCTTTTATGGTTCTATATAAATTTTAGAATTTTCTTTTCTATTTCTGTGAAGAATTTCATTGGCATTTTGATGGTGATTGCATTAAATCTGTAGATTGCTTTGGGCAGTATGAACATTTTAATAATATTGATTCTTCATGGATTGGTGCCTGTACCTCCAGCGGCTAGGGCACCAGCCACATACACCAGAGCTGGTGGGTTCAAACCCAGCCCAGGCCTGCCAAACAACAATGACAACTACAACCAAAAAATAACCAGGCACTGTGGTAGGTGCCTGTAGTCCCAGCTACTTGGGAGGCTTAGGCAAGAGGATTGCTTAAGGCCAGGGGTTGGAGGTTGCTGTGAGCTGTGATGCCACAGCACTCTACCCAGGGGGACAGCTTGAGGCTCTGTCTCAAAAAAACTATTATAATAATATTGATCCTTCTAATCCATGAGCTTGGAATATCTTTCCCTTTTTTGTGTCCTTTTCAGGCCCTTTCATCAACATTTTACGGTTTTTATTCTAGAGATCTTTACACATACATTTTCAATCACTTTGCTTCTACTTTATATTGTGCAATTTGGAATTATAGATTGTAAGTCCTGAAGGCCCAGGGCCGTGTGTGTCTTGCTCTGCACCGTACCCCAGCATGCAGCACAGTGCTACGTGCTCATAGGTGGATGTATGTAGCCTAAAAATATTTGTTGAACTGAGTGAATAAGTTAGATTGTTGACCCAAGTGCCAAACATTCTGTCATCATATCTCCCACATTATCAATATGCACGGAAAATTTCAAGAGAAAACTTCTAAACTATTCCCATGTCTTTTGGGGGGTCCATTTTCTTGGGTATGTGCTAAACAATTATTTCATAGAATAAGGACTTAAAGCAAACTCTAACAATTGAAATTACAAGTGTGATGCTAAGAATATTACAAAAATAAAGTCTATCAATACATGAAATCTCCTAAGTCTCAGTGAGGTGAGGACAAGCTCCAAATGATCGTTTAACCCCTGTGATCACTGTATTTCCACCATGTGAATGCATGCTCTGCTATATTTCAGCAGACAGGATAGTATATGACTTATCAAACAATAGTAGTTGTATAATTTTTTTTTTTTTTTGAGACAGAGTCTCACTTTCTTGCCCTCAGGAGAGTGCCCTGGCGTCACAGCTCACAGCAACCTCGAGTTCCTGGGCTTAGGCGATTCTCTTGCCTCAGCCTCCCAGTAGCTGGGACCACAGGCGCCCACCACAATGCCTGGCTTTTTTTTTTTTTTGAGACAGAGCCTCAAACTGTCACCCTGGATAGAGTGCTGTGGCATCACAGTTCACAGCAACCTCCAACTCCTGGGCTCGAGCGAGTCTCCTGCCTCTGCCTCCGAAGTAGCTGGGACTACAGGCGCCCGCCACAACACCCGGCCATTTTTTGGTTGCAGCTGTCATTGTTGTTTGGCGGGCCTGGGCTGGATTCGAACCCGCCAGCTCAGGTATATGTGGCTGGCGCCTTAGCCAGTTGAGCCACAGGTGCCGAGCCACGTTTGGCTATTTTTTGTTGAAGTTTGAACCTGCCACCCTCAGTATATGGGGCTGGTGCCTTACTCACTAAGCCACAGGCATTGCCCTAGTTGTATTATTTTTAACAGAAATGTCTTAACATTTATAGAAGAAAGTTTTTTTAAAAAATTGTTGTCCACAGATATTCCATCATTAAACTGTACAACAGTTTAAAAAAAAAAAAAAGACATAGAAAAACTGGAACGATATAAGAATTTCAGTAAAATCCTAATAAAAGTATATTTTGCATATAACAATCCTATCAATACACATCTTTGAGCAAATGTTTGTGAATACTTTAGAGAATTTTGGCACAGATTCATAACCCTTGAACATTTCAGAAAATAAAAAAATTTCAGAAAATAATTATTTCTGAGTACAAAAGAATTGACTGGTATACTCTTAGTGCTATAAGCAACTTTATTGCTAAATTTTATAATTATTTGGAAACTATACAACTGAGCTAATATTATAGAATAGTTATGAGTTTATTAAAATCATTAACTTTCTCTAGTTAGTAAATATGGAAGAAAACCATGGTATCCAAGAAAAGATTTTCCCCCCAGGAAGAAAATATGAGCATCTATTCTTTTAGGATCATCCCTATCTTTTAACTGTTTTCCAATCTTTCATTCCACTACTACAGTTGTTTCTTAAGGAATTCATTAACATTGTTGCAATATCAAATCTTCTTAAGTATTTCTGTAGCTCTGAATCTTCTATTTTCTCCTTCTGGAAAACTCTTTCTTCCATTTGGGTGAAGAGAGAATAGGGCTTGAGACCTGACCGCCACTCAGGTAAAACTGTAGACAAGTCACATAACCTCTCTGGGTCTCATTAGCAAAAGAGCAATAATAATAGTATTTGCCCCATGGAGTTGTGAGGAAAAATAAGACGCTGCATCATAGCAGTTCTATGTAAACTTCAAACTTTTATAGACATACTAATGCATTGTATTTGGCAACTAAAATTTCCCCTCCATCAAAAACCTCCCTTCCCTACATGAACCTTCAATTTTTTTTTTTTTTTTTTTTTTTTTGAGACAGAGTCTCACTGTGTCACCCTGGATAGAATGCCATGGTGTCACAGCTCACAACAACCTCAAACTCTTGGGTTTAAGTGATTCTCTTGCCTCAGCCTCCCAAGTAGCTGGGTCTACAGGCACCGTCACAAGGCCCGGCTATTCTTTGGTTGTAGTTGTCACCGTTGTCTGGCAGGCCCAGGCTGGCTTCGAACCCATTAGCTCTGGTGTATGTGGCTGGCACCCTAGCCACGGAGCTACAGGCACTGAGCCTGAACCTTCAATTTTAATGCTAATGTCTCCAATCCAGCATTAAATATATATTTATTGCGTTCCTGCTATGTACGAAGTGCTGTGCTAGGAGCTATAGATCCAAAAGGGAATATGGTCGGGGAAAAAGCTGAGAATTGCATGAGCTAAGCTGTCCCATTGTGTGTAACCGAATAGGACAACCTTGAGATGTGTTATGTGCAAGCATCATCAAAATGCTTGACTTATATTAACCTAAGCGTTTTTTTTTCTCATTTTTCTCTCCTTATGTTCTTTTACATACTAAATTTTCAGAATTCCAAGACAGCAAACATACATTTTTTTTAAAGTGTTCAGAGCACTGAACTTGCTATAGAACGCTGTGTCCTCAGAGATGATAAACCATCTGTCCCATCAATATGTTTAAAAATCATAATGTGGGGCGGCACCTGTGGCTCAGTAGGTAGGACGCCAACCCCATATACTGAGGGTGGCAGGTTCGAACCCATCCCCGGCCAGCTAAAACAGCAGTGGCAACTGCAACAAAAAATAGCCAGGCATTGTGGTGGGCACCTGTAGTTGCAGCTACTTGGGAGGCTGAGACAAGATAATCACTTAAGCCCAAGAGTTGGAGGTTGCTGTGAGCTATGACACTACAGCACTCTACCAAGGGCAACAGAGTGAGATTCTGTCTCAAATAAATAATTAAATAAACAAATAAAAATCATAGGGTGATGTAATATCAAACACATTATTTGTCTTAGTCTTTTTTTTTTTTTAGACACAGCCTCAAGCTGTCACCCTGGATAGAGTGCTGTCACATCACAGCTCACAGCAACCTCTAATTCCTGGGCTCAAGCGAGTCTCTTGCCTCTGCCTCCCAAGTAGCTGGGACTACAGGCGCCCACCACAATGCCTGGTCATTTTTGGTTGCAGCTGTCATTGTTTGGCGGGCCCGGGCTGGATTCAAACCCGCCAGCTCAGGTGTACATGGCTAGCGCCTTAGCCGCTTGAGACACAGGCACCAAGCCTGTCTTAGTCTTAACAAATGGAAAAGTTGACAGACTCTCAAGACCCAGTTTGCTCCCTTGACTGCTTAACTGCATCACAGATCCCTAAGAGTGTGGGCCTGGGCCCGAGCCTGAGACCTTGCCCTGTTATGGTAAACTTGGACAGACCATGCATAAATGCAAAGGCCATTCTGCCTGGAGTTAGGCTGGAGTCAGACTCCCGGCTGTCTCTGGACCTGCCCTAGTGCCTTCTGGCTTTCCAAGGGTGCCCTCCCGGTGAAAGGGGACGCAGCCCGGAGCCCTTCCTTCTAGCCACACTGGAGAGGAGAGAGGGCAATGGAAAGGAAGAACAGGAAAACGAAGGGGAGAGGGATAAATTCAACATAGATGACCACCCCAAAAAAATTCCATGGAAAAAGCACTTTTAACCTCTTTCTACTTCCCCCTGAAACTTTCCCCTTTAAGCCAAGTTCCACCCCGTAGTCTGGTGATATGCACCTGAGGACCCCAGTACAGATGAGTTCAATGAGGCCTGTTTCTCCCGGAAGCGCATGTTCCATTAGAGGCTTTTCTTTCTGCCTGAAACACAGAACAAGAAGAGGCTTATGGTGCCTGAGCCAGAACCCCAGCAGCCAACCCACAGCTACGGATATGTAGAGAAGTAAGTCTTACTAGTGTAAACCACTGAGATTTTGAGGAGGTTATTACATTGTATAACCCAGCAAATACTACCCAATAACATCACTCCCAAAATAAGGCATGCAAAAATTGTGCTTGCCCCATCATCATCAGCTGACAACTCAGGGTCAACAACTTCCTTGTACCTGCCTATGACTTTCCATCTCCCAAAATCTTTTTAATGTCCTATAAAGCCCTCACAATTGGGATACCATTACCCAAACCCTCTTTACTCAGCTTCAGCTCTATGACCTCCTTGCTCTATGTCAAACCTACCAGACTTGCTGCCCACCCAGGATTTTTGCATTTGTTATTCCCACTGTCTGGAATGGTCTCCTTCCAGATACCTCCAGCCTCACTCTCTGGCTGTGTGATCTAAAACAATACCACCAAGGACGGAAGAGGGTAATGGAATGATGATATATCACTGTAAGATTCTCATTCATAAAGTAGAATAATGTCATTATGACGGTGGAATGCAGTAAGCCAGATTAGATGTGGTCAACCTTAGGTATACTATTAAAAAAGAAACAAGGTACAGCTTATAAGTCAATAGTGAAAATAAAATGAAATCACACACACACAACTAAGAAGTTGGGCAAAGAGGAAAGAGGTGAAGAACAGATGAATCAAATAGAAAAAAAAAGGTAGATGTAAACCCAATTATATTAATAATTACATTAAGGCCGGGCCTGGTGGATCACAACTGTCCTGCTAGCACTCTGGGAGGTGTGCCGGGTGGATTGCTTGAGCTCAGGAGTTGGAGGGCAGCCTGAGCAAGAATGAGATCCCATCTCTACCAAAAAGAGAAAAACTAGCCTGTCATTGTGGTGGGCACCTGTAGTCCCAGCTACTCAGGAGGCCAGGACAAGAGAATTGCTTGAGCCTAAAAGTTTGAAGTTGCTATGCGCTCTGATGCCACACAACTCTACCCAGCATGACTGAGTGAGACTCTCTCAAAAAAAATAAAAAATAAAAATAATTACATTAAATATAAATGATATATGCATCTATCATCAATGTTTTGGCTTCAAGACAATGTCAATGTCCACATCAACAGAGAATTAATGCTTTGCAGATAACTCAGAAGCAAACCTAACCCACTTGGGCGAATCAGGGAATTTCATTTCCAGCACGGACAGTCCCCTGTGCTCACATGTCTGCTACACTTTTCCAGCTAAAAAGTTTCTCTTCAATTTTGAAAATTTTGTCTGTCATGTTTCCATCAATCTAACGTGCTCAAAAAAAAGAAAAGACCATTGATATGATATGACAAATGAGGAAAAAATGGTAAATAACAACGAAATCCAATAGTTAAAAGACTCAGAGAAAATGAGAAAACGAATAAAGGTTGAAAATTACTTACAAGTATCATGTAGATAAGAGAATCTTTTGTGATTATAGCTACATGTTTGGAATTTCATGTAACATAATGATAGTTATATTATTTTGCAGCTATTTTGCCTATTCAGAGTTGCCATTGTATGGATGCTTAATAATCATGTTTCTTAGTACAGCTTAAAAGGAAACTAGCTGGATTATTTCATCCACTTGTCTCCTTCATTGAGGCGAAAAACACTTCCTATTCTCAGTTGGGCTCCAGAAATATACCATCTTTCTCAAGACAGTGAATTAATGGTTTCTGCAGGTTGGCATTTTACAGATGGTTAGGGGGTAAAAACAACAGCACACACATCTGCCAGGATCTGAATGTGTCCCTCCAAAATACATATGTTGAAACCTAATGCCCATGGTGGTGGTATTAAAGGTGAGGCCTTCAGGAGGTGGTTAAGTCATGAGGGCTCCTCCCTCCTGAGGGGATTAGCGCCCTCACACAAGAGGTTGAAGGGAACTGCACTGTGCTTTCCACCACAGAGGATGCCACGGGAAGGCTCAGACACCAGATCTACTGGTGCCTGGATCTTGGATTTCTCAGCTTCCAGCCTATACTAAAAAACGGAATGAAACACCATCTCTCTCTAGATACTAGGGATAAAACATGCTGATTGATTTTCATAATTTAATCAGAAAGTACATATATGCCAAAATGAGTATCTCCTGCTACTCCTTATAGCAGCATGGTGCAGCACCTGGCAGGGATGGTTGTCAATAGTGGGCGCTAAAGGGTTTAAAATCTTGTCTACCCAGCTTTGAATCATTGTTCTGCCACATACAAGCTGTGTAACCTTGGATAAATGCTAAATACCCTTGGCTCTCCTGCTCATCATCTGGAAAATAGCTACTTTTCAAGATTGTTGTCAGACTTATAAAGGATAATGTTGAAAGCATATGTTATTTTTAAACCAGCTTTCTTCATAAACATAACATATTCTCATGGTTGAAAACAGTTGAACAGTACTTAAGCAGACAGACTGGCATTTATACTTTTAGCCGAGTTGAGTTATATTTCCAATCAATTTCATCCTAAAATATTTAAACAAAGTGTATCTCTTTTCATCTAAAATGTCACTTGTATTAGTAACCCTTCATGAAAAGAGGTTTCATGATGTAGTTGAAAGGGATGTGATCTAGACGTCCACAGCCTGGAGTTCAGACTTCATTACTGGTTAGCTCTATAAATTATGGTCAGTGACATGACTTCCCCAAATCCCAGTTTTCTCAACTGTAGAGTCCATATGATAACCCCTAGTAAAGTTCCTCTGAATGAATTATAAGGAAAAATGTAGTTTGTGAAATAGTTCTTTTAACCAGTAAAGACATCAATTTTTCTGCATCTAGAAAATATTCAACAAATACATTGATAAAATAGATTATTTAGTGAAGCTTTTATATCATTACTATGAAGACAATAATAATGGTACTCTGCCTTTTTAGCAAAGTAAGTTCAGCAATATATTGTAGTAATAGCAAGAATATCTGACTTGAAATTAAGCGCTGTGAGTTAATTTTCATTAATCATTTAATGTGTTATAGTGCTTTATTCATTTTCATGTATAAATAATATACAATAAAGTTATTCATTTATATGTTCAACAATTATTTTTGTTTGTTTTTTTTCTTTTTTAAGACAGAGCCTCAAGCTGTCGCCCTGGATAGAGAGCTGTGGCATCACAGCTCACAGCAACCTCCAATTCCTGGGCTCAAGCGAGTCTCCTGCCTCCACTTCCCAAGTAGCTGGGACTACAGGTGCCCGCCACAACGCCCGGCCATTTTTTGGTTGCCGTCATTATTGTTTGGCGGGCCCGGGCTTCAAACCTGCCAGCTCAGGTGTACGTGGCTGGTGCCTTAGCCCGTTGAGCCACAGGTGCCGAGCCTCAACAATTATTTTTGAATACCTACTATTGTGCCAACACTGTTCTAGGCCTAAGGACAGAGAGAAAAACCAAATTACTCTTCATCTTAAGCAGACAGTGCACCTTCTCATTTTGGTACTCAAAATTAACACATGATGTAAGTAGGTGAGGCTGTAAGATGCCAATAGACTTTACTAGGGTCAATAATAAGTTATAGCAACTACAATCCAGTTCCTAACACACTCCTTCTATTATCAGGACTTGTTATGTCCTTATTCTCTGAAAAATAGTGCTCTACTCAATTAGATTATATCAGTGGTTCTCAACCTGTGGGTTACAACCCACAGAACTGTATTAAAGGACCACGGCATTAGGAAGATTGAGAACCACTGGATTATATTATCCCCAGATAACCAAACCAAGTTAGACAAGGTATCACTCATTCCTATAAGTTCTTTTGGAAACTACATTGTTTTATATGCAATGGAATGGCAAGACTTCTTAAAGAAGCTGCTTCCAGTTACAGCCTCATTTTTGTCTCATTCTTAATAAACAACCTTCTTAAAAGTGATTTACAGGGCCAGGTGCGGTGGCTCTGCCGCCTTAGTCCTGACAGTGTTGATGCTGCCGCAGCAGGAGGAACCAGCTTGCTGGAAGGGCTGGACACCTGTCGGGGAGACACTGAGGCCTTGCTGTCTCCTCCTTGTGCACTTCTGGCCAGTCAATTTCATTTAAGTTTCCAAGGCCTGAGAGTTCATTAGACACCTTAAAGGTCAACATTGAGTTCCGGCAAAACAACCCCCTGCAACTATATAAATCCCTGAGCAGAGAGCCCGAGAGCAGACCTGGAAGAGGGAGCAGGAGAGCTTGTTCCCCTCCTGGGTTCTCTCTGCCAGGACTTTTGGTTTTTTGTAAGTTTTTGTATTTGTTTCTGTGAATAAATCCTGTCACTGAATAAATCCTTACCACTGATCTGTGGTCCTTTAACTCCTTCTTCGAATTGCGGAGACCAAGAACCTGAAACACCAATATCAGCTCACACCTGTAATCCTACCACTCTGGGAGGTCAAGGAGGGTGGATTGCCTGAGCTTACAGGTTCAAGACCAGGCTGAGCAAGAGCAAGACCTTGTCTCCAAAAATAGCCAGGCATTGTGGTGGGTGCCTATAGTCCCAGATACTCCAGAGGCTTAGGCAAGAGGATCTCTTGAGTCCAAGAATTTGAGGTTGTCATGAGCTTGATGCCACAGCACTCTACCAGGGCAAACCTCAGGCCTACAGTCTCATGGAACTGAAATCTGTCAATAACGTGAACAAGCTCAGGAGCAGATTCTCCCTGGGTCCCCTCAGATAAGAGCCCAGCCTGACCAAGACTTGCTCTTGGCTTTGGGAGACCCTATTGCAAAGAACCTAGGCTAACCTGCCTGGAGTTCTGACCTAGTATCGTTTTAAACTACTATGTCTGGTCCGGTGCAGTGGCTCGCACCTATAATGCTAGCACTCTGGGAGGCCCAGGCAGGAGGATCCTTTGAGCTCAAGAATTCAAAACCAGCATGAGCAAGAGAGAGACACCATCTCTACTAAAAATAGGAAAACTAGCTAGTTGTGGTGGTGCATGCCTCTAATCCCAGGTACTTGGGAGGCTGAAGCAAGAAGATCTCTTTAGCCCAAGTTTGAAGTTGCTGTGCACTATGATGATGCCATGACACTCTATCCAAGGCAATAGAGTGAGACTCTGTCTCAAAAATAGTAAAATAATAAAAAACCCCACTATGTCTATGGTATTGATAACTTGTTACATAATAGAAACTGTTACATATTTTAGTACCTGGAAATGGGGGTAATGTGATTTAAAAAATACCCAAAATGTTAAATTTAGTATTGGAGAGTGGGTAGAGGCTGGAAGGATTCTGAGGAGCATAACAGACATCTTGAACAGACCTACTAGCAAAATGAATGTTAAAAACACTGCTGGTGAGGGCTCAAAAAGAAGTGAGGCTCGGGTCACTGAAAAGTGGAAGGAGAGAAATCCTTGCTATGTGGAGGCAGAATATTTAGCAAAATTATGGTGTGTAGTTACGTGGAAAGCGGAATTCAAAAGTGAGGAACTTGAACATTTCGCTAAGATCTCCAAGCAATTTGTCGAGGCACTGGCTGCTTTTCTTCTTGCTGCTTATAGTAAAACTGAGATAAATTGAGTAAAGAACTGTTAAGGAAGGATTCAGGACTTGCTGATTTAGAAAATTCTCAGCCTATCAAGGTGGCAAAAGATGCTAAAGGAGGTGACTTCTGAAAGCATGATCTAAGGAAAGAGAGCGCCCATGATGGACAGCCCTTTGCTGACACCGGGAAAAACCAAAGGGCCAGAGAGCTCAGCCACATGGAACATCCTTCCAAGAGATTTGAGCCGTTTCTAAAAGACCTTCTCAGCCAATACAGAGGCCTGCAGGAAGGGTAAGCTCACTGGTTCTCAGCCATCTCAGCAGAAGCCAAACACAGAGAAGAGAAAGTAGACGGGAAGAGCAGAGAGGGGAAATATGGGCGGAGGGAGGGTATTCGGGGGCACCTCACCTAATGTGCATGATGCAAGGGTACTTTTCAAAACTATTAAGAAATGAGTATAATTGTGATGGATGTGTTACTAAGTTCAATGTAAGCATTTCACATTGTATATTGAAGCAGTACCCTGAAACCCATAAATGCATCAATGTACAAAGTTATGATTTAATAAAAAACAATTAAAACAACAACAAAAAAGAAAATGATGATAACTAAAAAAAAAGGAAAGAAAAGAAAAGAAAAGATCTGCAGGCGCCACCTGTGGCTCAGTGGGTAGGGCGCCAGCCCTATATACCGAGGGCGGTGGGTTCAAACCCGGCCACAGCCAAACTGCAACAAAAAATAGTCGAGTGTTGTGGTGGGTGCCTACAGTCCCAGCTACTCGGGAGACTGGGGCAAGAGAATTGCCTAAGCTCAGGAGTTGGAGGTTGCTGTGACGCCATGG
Source organism: Perodicticus potto (assembly GCA_963574655.1). Classification (NCBI taxonomy): domain Eukaryota; kingdom Metazoa; phylum Chordata; class Mammalia; order Primates; family Lorisidae; genus Perodicticus; species Perodicticus potto. The sequence goes on along the minus strand of CAUYRH010065587.1, from coordinate 47,844 downwards.
CACTCTACCAAGGGCGATAAAATGAGACTCTGTCTCAAAAAAAAAAAAAAGATCTGCATATTTGGCTCTTGTCCAATTGAGTGAGTCTTTGAATTCCAAGCAAGACCCACAGGGTCCTTGAGAACTGTATATCAGAGAAAACTTGGCCAAAAGGAGAGGAAGTATGAGTGAAAAAAAGGGTTGTTGGCAGAAAATGTCCAAATCTCTGTCAATGGGAACAATGGGAAGCAGGTTGATAACAACTGTGCTGCAAACATGTGCTCCCTTTCATAAAAAAGGAAGAATGACTCAGAGGAGGAACCAAAAACACAGAGAGCTGAACCAAGAGGTCAAAGGATGAAGTTAAAAGCCCAAAGGACAGAGCTGACAGCCTCAGATTATTGCCAGGCCTTGAAATCTAATCAAGGAATTCTGCCTGGAATTCTGCCTGCTTCAACCCAGTGAGACTTCCCCTCCCCCTACTTGGCCTTTTTATAACCACAGTGGCTGTAACTCTGATGCTACGCCTGTCCCATCATTGTGATGTCAGGAATGTTGAAGGTGGGTACCTTATTATTTTAGTTTTACAGGCCCACAAATAGAGAGGAATTAGATGCCTCTGTTCTCACTTAGGTGATTTAGAGGATGAGATTTCAGGCTTCTGTGCTGAGATTCTGCACTTTTGAGCTGATGCTGTAATGGAATGATAAACCTTGCAAACAAGGGGATAGGATGAATATATTTCAGATGTGGGATGAACAGACATCATTGGGGACCAGAGGTTGGGCAGTGGTAGGTAAAATCCTAAGATAATTCCCAACGCCCTTCATGCTTTTATAATTCTCTCCCCTTTAAGTTTGGTTGGAACCAGTGAATATGATGAAATACCATTCCTATGATTATGTTACACCATGTGACAAGAGAGATTATCCAGGTGGGTTCAGTCTAATCATAAAACTCTTTAGAAGCAAAGAATTTTCTCTATACAGTTGGATAAGGGGAAGATTCAAAGGGAATGAAGGGGCCACTAATCGGAGGAAGGGCGTGACTGCAAAGGGAAGTTTCTAGGGTGAAGGAAATGTTCCTTCTCATGATCATAACAGACACAATAGACAGACAACTGTATATATGTGTCTAAAACTCACTATACTCTAGATTAAAAAATTGGTGAATTTTATTATGTGAAAATCATACCTCAATTTTTAAAAAGGTAATACATAATAAATCAGTATGCTTTTCAAAGAATCATTTCAGTTAAAATATTTTACTTAGGAAACAAATATTTATTTGTAGAAAATCTGTAAATATAAGTACTTTTTCTACAATCATAAGCAGGATATACCTTCAGACATTTTTATAAGAAATATGTTTTAGGGCTCAGCGCCTATGGCTCAACAGGCTAAGGCGCCAGCCACGTACACCTGAGTTGGTGGGTTCGAATCCAGCCCAGGCCCGCCAAACAACAATGATGGCTGCAACCAAAAAATGGCCGGGCGTTGTGGCAGGCGCCTATAGTCCCAGCTACTTGGGAGGTAGAGACAGGAGACTCGCTTGAGCCCAGGAATTGGAGGTTGTTGTGAGCTGTGATGCCACAGCACTCTACCCATGGTGACAGCTTGAGGCTCTGTCTCAAAAAAAAAAAAAAAAAAGAAATATGTTTTAGGGTGGCACCCGTAGCTAAGTGGGTAGGGCACCGACCACATACATTGAGGCTGGCAGGTTTGAACCCGGCCTGGGCCTGCTAAAACAACAATGACAACTGCAACAACAACCAACAAAAATAACTGGACATTGTAAGAGGCGCCTGTAGTCCCAACTACTTGGGAGGCTGAGGCAAGAGAATCGCCTAAGCCCAGGAGTTGGGGGTTGCTGTGAGCTGTGATGCCACAGCACTCTACCCAGGGTGACAGCTTGAGACTCTGTCTCAAAACAATAAAAAAAAGAAATATGTTTTAATTTTCTTCTAGAAAAACAAGCAGGCTCAGCGCCCGTAGCTCAATGGTTAGGGCACCAGCCACATACACTGGGGCTGGTGGGTTCGAACCCAGCCAGGGTCTGCTGAACAATGACAACAACAACAACAACAACAAAGCTGGGCGTTGTGGCAAGCATCTGGAGCCCCAGCTACTTGGGAGGCAGAGGCAAGAGAATCGCTTAAGCCCAAGAGTTGGAAGTTGCTGTGAGATGTGACACCATAGCGCTCTACTGATGGCGACATAGTGAGACTCTCAAAAAAAAAAAAAAAAACTAAACAAATGTAAGAAGTATTTGAAAAGTGACATAAACGCAACTTACAACCCTCCAAAACCCAACACCTACGCTTAGTACTAACACAATCCTAGGACACTACATGGCAGGCCATTGAACACTTTTTCCTGAATATAACAGTATACCAAAGGTTGCAAACTGGGTCTTACAGGAGCCAAGTGGATGCTGTAAGTGGGCGGCAGAGAGGAGGTGCCTCCCAGAAACTGGAGAGCGCATGGCTCCTCCCATGTGGGAGGTCCTGCAGACTGATGCTAGGAAAGAAGAAGGGCCTGCAGAAGAGGAATAAACACCCACACAAGAGAAAACTCCATTCAATTCAAGCTGGGGGGTAGGGGGTAGGAGAGAAGAGGGAGAGGGGAGCAGGGAGGGGGACTGGCGTGCTCGCTCCCACCTAATGGGCACAATGTAAGGGTCTATGGCACACCTGACTGCAGACACAACTACAACTGGGACTCTACCTAACAAATGTAAACATCGCAACTTAATTGTTTGCACCCTCACATAATCTGAAATAAACATATGTATATATATAAAAGAGTCATCATAGTGTTACATTTTGAGTGCAAACTTGTGAAATTCGTGATGAGAAGGCAATAGAAGACTGGTTCAGAGTTGTACTTTAAGTGACATTCTTTCTTTTAAATCAATGAAGAAAATAGAATTGAAAAGGAAAAAAAAGCACACAGGCCTCAACTTCTGACGTTTGTAGAGAAGTAGAAATCAGGAATTTTATGTAAAATTTCCCAATTTGTTGGAACAATGGTTCAAAATTTTTTTCTGCCACATATGGGCCAAACAAAGCACACCCCTGGCAGGGTTGTGACCTCTGGTCCACGGTATGCACTTTCTGAACTTTTTCAATGACACAGCTGTGCCATCTTTCTAACTCAATAAAGCTCATCTCTTTATTTGTAAAGAGTCTAGAATAATGTAGAATGTTAGTGCAACTGAGAAAAATGCATCTCAAAATTACATGAGGGCCAGTCGCTTCCAGTCACTTTACTGAAAAATAGATCCTGTTCATATCTCTGAGCATACTGGTTGGTAATAAAAGAAAAAATGAGTAAGGATGAAAGGAGAGGGGTGAGAAAACACTGGGAGAAACCACTGCTTTAATTAAGACAAGAGCTTCCAGACTCCAGAGCAACAAAATAATTCACGTGCTGAAATTTAAGAACTTCGTTGCCCCAACTAGTCCAACCTGGCTGTAAATTTCGGGCAAACAATTCCAAACATTCCCCAGTGGGCTTGATGTAGTCTTTTAGAACCTCTGTCAAAAAAAACAGAAAAAAAAGACAAAAATTATTAAGAAAGAAATTAATTTCCTATTAACAGTTAAGAGTAAAAATGAAGTTTTTTTTTAAAGGTAGCAAATTAATTTCAAGGATTTCATTACAACCTTTACTATTTATCATTAGAAAGGCATTTGAAATAAAAGAATCCTTGATATCAAGAAGAATACCTCCAGAATTTTCAGTAGTCCTGATTTATTGAGTTTTGCTTATAGATAAAAAATGAGGATTTTAACACCCACTTAGGTGACTTTTCAGTTTTCCAATATTGCTGACATATCTCTTGAGAACTAACTTAATTCATTTTTTAATAAATATAATCCACGTATGAAAAAAGAACTCAAAAGAAACAACATGAACCACCTATTTAAAGGCCAGACACAGAGGCTCACGCCTGTAATCCTAGCACTTGGGAGGCCAGGGTGGGTGGATTGCCTGGGATCATGAGTTCGAGACCAGCCTGAGCCAGAGCGAGACCTCATCTCTAAAAATAGCCAAGCATTGTGGTGGGCGCCAGTAGTCCAGCTACTGGAGAGGCTGAAATAAGAGGATCACTAGAGCCCAAGAGTTTGAAGTTGCTGTGAGCTAGGATTGCACAACACTTTACTGAGGGTGACAAAGTGAGACTGTCTCAAAAAAAATAAAAACTAAGAATATAAGTCTCTTTGCAACACGTACTTTATTCAAAGAGTAGTAATGAAGAATAAATAGAAATATTCAGACCAAATAATGAACAGAGAACTATAGCTCCCTTAGTGGCTAGTACTAAGAACATTTCTTCATGTTCAAATTATAGATCCTAGCCAGGCGCAGTGGCTCATACTGTAATTCTAGCACTTTGGGAGGCAAAGTCAAGAGGGTCACTTGAGGTCAAGAATTGGAGACAGCCTGGTAACATAGCGAGACTCCCCATCTCTACGAAAAAATTTTAAAAATTAGCCAGGGGTGGTGGCACATTCCTGCAGTCTCAGCTATTAGGGAGGTTAAGGTGGGAACACTGCTTGAGCCCCAGAGTTAGAGGCTGCAGTCACCTGTGATTAGTCCACTGCACTCCAGCCTCAACAGCAGAGCAGGACCCAGTTTCAAGCTGTCACCCTGGCCAGAAGGCCGTGTCATCATAGCTAACAGCAATCTCCAACTCAGGTTCAAGCGATTCTCTTGCCTTAGTTTTTCCTATTTTTAGTAGAGATAAGCTCTCACTTTTGCTCAGGCTGGTCTCAAACTCATGAGCTCAAGCAATCCACCTGCCTTGGCCTCTCGGAGTGCTAGGATTACAGGTGTGAGCCACCGCGCCTGGTCTAAAACATATTTTTAAAAGAGATTAGTTTCTTCTTTACCTAAAATTTCACCATTTTATTTCCACAGTTAAGCAATGTTATATTACCCAATACATTGATAACTATTGAAAATTATATTTTGTTGGTGAAAGGTACCTCATACATATGTTTGCTAAACAGCTATGATTTATACTAAAAGAAAGAAAAGAGCATCATATAAGGGTTTTTTAAGAGTGCATGACAAATAGTTGGATGACAAATATTTAAATCAATTTAACCTTGATCATGTTGCTAGTTAGCTATACTAACCACATACATATTCAGGAATTAGGTATGAAAATAATAATTCAAAGAAGAAAAGTTACTAGAAAAGGTAAAATATAGTTCATAATTGCTAAATAAGATTGAGCTTGGAAGAAATATATCAAATTCCCTTTAGAAATGAAAAGGGTTCCTTAGGAATATTTGCTACAGGTAAGGTTTAGAAGAACATATCAAATATTTCAGGTTTCATCATGTTCTTCAATTGCTCTCACAGCAAAACACTTCATTCGTCTGAAAGTACTGGCCCTGTTTAGCAAAAAAATCAAAGAAGAATACAGAGTTTCTTATCTATAATTCAACTAAACTCAAATGGGGCCTTTGACAGCTTCTAGCAGATGCTGGCATGAAGATTTCTAGTCCTTTCATAAGTATATAAATTAAAGGCTACTAAACTTGAAAGAGAAAGATTTCCCCAGAGTCCTGGAGGACAATAACCTTTTATCACTTTTCTATTTTCTCCCTATGAACTCAGTGCCTGTTTAACCAGTCTTGATTTCACTTGTACTGTGGTCCAAGGTTATACTGAAATAAAGTTTTGTTTGTTTTTGCTTGGTTAGTTCCAAGTTTTGGTACAAGGATGTCAGCCACCCTATTTTGGAACTTTAGAGTCAGCCATTCGAAATTGTTTACTCTTCTGGGCACCCACTACATTCAGTGCTTGTGGGACTTAACAAAGGAAACAGAATATCCTTTTGTGAGAGTTCTCAATCTAATAGGAAAAAGATGGCCAGGTCCTTGGATGGAGCAGCAAAATACATGCCATCTAAACCTATGTAGTACCCTTCTACCTTCTCAATATAATACATTTTTGCATGGTTCTTTTTCTTTCTAGTTAAAAATAAAAAACAGAAAACCAAGTAGTGCTTTTATAATTTTAACTATATTTGTTTTATTTAAAAATCAGGCAAAAGAAATAAAGGCAAATTAATGGAAATGCACTGGTCTTACACAGTTTAAATATCAACTTAAAAATAAATGTAAATGTATAAATTTAAACATGAGTATGACATACATATACTCAGACAACTCCATAGAATCTACAGCTAGTAAAACACGCTTTAACCAAAGAAGACTCAATCCATGCATGGCCAGTCACCTCTCTTTTGCTCTGGAAGGATGGGGTGGGAGTAGGAGAGAAGTGGCCCACATATGTAATCTTTTTTTCTTTTTTTTTTTGAGACAGAGCCTCAAGCTGTTGCCCTGGGTAGAGTTCTGTGGCATCACAGCTCACAGCAACCTCCAACTCCTGGGCTCAAGCAATTCTCCTGCCTCCGCCTCCCAAGTAGGTGGGACTACAGGCACCTGCCACAATGCCCGGCTATTTTTTGGTTGCAGCTGTCATTGTTGTTTGGCGGGCCTAGGTTGGATTCAAACCCACCAGTTCAGGTGTATGTGGCTGGCACCTTAGCCACTTGAGCCACAGGCACCGAGCCCCACAAAAGTAATCTTATCAAATATATTTCATTCTTTAGATAGAAACAGTTAGTAGTAAAGCAGTGAAAAAGGAGTGGAAATTCCTCGAAGGTAAAATATTAAAGCTAAATATTTGATTCAAATATTTGAAAAAGGAGTGGAAATTCCTCGAAAGTAAAATATTAAAGCCAAGTATTTGATTCAAATGCTTTTATCTCATAATTTTCCTAACTTTAAATTTAATACACATTTACTATATTAATGTTAGGTTATAAGCCATAGCAACTAATGTCCTACCTTTCAATCTATAGAAGAAAAATTTCAAACTTAAACAGAGTAAATGTATCATTTTTATTTTTTTATTTATTTTATTTTTTTTTTTTTGAGACAGAGCCTCAAGCTGTCACCCTGGATAGAGTGCTGTGACACAGCTCACAGCAACTCCAATTTCTGGGCTTAAGCGAGTCTCTTGCCTCCACCTCTCAAGTGGCTGGGACTACAGGCGCCCGCCACAACACTGGCCATTTTTTTGGTTGCAGCCATCATTATTGTTTGGCGGGCCTGAGCTGGATTTGAACCTGCCAGCTCAGGTGTACATGGCTGGTGCCTTAGCCTGTTGAGCCACAGGCACCGAGCCAAATGTATCATTTTTAAATAGTATATGCTACCAAGGCAGTCTCTCATTTAATATTTTACAGAAGAAATAAGAAATTCAACTTTTATTTATTTATTTTCTTTTTTTTTTGAGACAGAGCCTCAAGCTGTCACCCTGGATAGAGTGCCGTCGCATCACAGCTCACAGCAACCTCCAATTCCTGGGCTCAAGCGAGTCTCTTGCCTCCGCCTCCCAAGTAGCTGGGACTGCAGGCACCCGCCACAACGCCCAGCCATTTTTTGGTTACAGCCATCATTGTTGTTTGGCGGGCCCGGGCTGGATTCGAACCCGCCAGCTCAGGTGTACGTGGCTGGCGCCTTAGCCCGCTGAGCCACAGGCACCGAGCCAGAAATTCAACTTTTAAAAGAAAAAAAAATCTGGGTTTTTCTACATACAAAAAGGAGCACATTTTATTTTATGGATTTGCATAAAACAGTTTGAGAACATTTAAATATAAAAGTTTTAAGCATTATAGGATATGCATTACACAAATCCCTACAGTTAATGACTTCAGCGTAAAATATACTGCAGAAATCTGAAAGTTGCTTTCTCATGGCTTTAATTTGCACTACTCTATACCCAAAATATACAAAATAACTCAAAAATAAAATATTACAAATATTTCCCATCTATCACTACTTAGCCAAAACATAAAGATTAGATACATAGAAAGAGAAAAGAGAGTCATCCTGATTTCCCCCCCAACATCTAACATGTTTGTAAACATTCCCAATCCTAAAAATGTGTTTGTGCTGCTCTCTACTGGAAATGTGGCAGAACTGCATTTCAAAGACACAAGCTGTAATACAGGGTAAGGCTAATTTATATTCATTATTTTAAATGCTTCCTCTGAGACTAATTTTTATATATAATTTTATTCTATTTAAAAGGAATTAATAAATAGTTAATTATCATTTGATAATAAAAAGTTTTTAATGTCTTAACTTTTGTATTTAAGTAAAATAAGACCTGAAGCAAACACTGAATTAAGCTTCGGTACTCATCAAATGTTAAAGAAAACTCAAAAGAGAGGACTGAATACACAATCAGGTATAGCTAGAGCCAAACACAAGGCTTTATTCCCTCAAACAACAACGCAGTCTCACTTTTCATTTAAATCATATATTGATGCATTAAAGAGTCTATAATTCCTCTAAATTAAAGAACAGATTATCAGATATGCACAAAAGAAACTATGTTTTTCTCAAATGAATTAATACTATAAAGACCCTTCTTTTTCTTTTATTCTAGAAACCCTTCTCCACACAATTTAAGGTAACAGGAATCCTGAATGCCAGCAATAAAAATTCTCTTGGGAATTTGTGTTCACTTTTCCATATATCTTAGCTCATAAAATATTCCATATTCTGCAAAATAACATAAGCTGTCTAAGGTATTCCTAAGTGCCAGCTTGAAGGGGTTGGGTTTTGTTTTGTTAATCAAGCAGAGATTACCAAATTAATAAATTACTTATTCCATGTAATCCTAGCTCTCTGGGAGGCTGAGGTGGGGGTGGTGGTGGGGATAGTTTAAGCTCACGAGTTCGAGACCAGCCTGAGCAAAAAGCAAGAACCCGTCTCTACAAACAAATAGAAAAATTGAGACAAGAGGATCATTTAAGCTCAGGAGTTGGAGGTTGCGGTGAGCTATGACACCAAGGCACTCTGCCCAGGGCAACAGTTTAAGACTGTGTATCAAAATAAATAAATAGATAAAATAAATTATGTGTTCCTAAAGAAATTCTTTGGAAAGTCAACTTTGAATATTAAGTTTGGTATCTCTAAAGCATTTACATTCCTATGTTTTTAAACTGTGACTAAAAAATGTAGCATTTACTAAGCTTCTACTACATGCTTCAGAATTTTCAATATATTATAACTAATTTTCACAACTCTTAAAGATTAAATATCATTATTCCTTCCTTTTTTTTTTTTTTTTTTAAGACAGAGTCTCACTTTGTCACCCTCAGTCTAGTGCTGTGGCATCACAGCTCATAGCAACCTCAAACTCTTGGTTTTGAGCAATCTTCATGCCTCAGCCTCCCAAGTAGCTGGGACTCACAGGTGCCTGCCACAATGCCTGGCTAGTTTTTAGAGACATGGTCAGGCTCTTGCTCAGGCTGGTCTCAAACTTGTGAGCTCAAACAATCCACCCCTTTCAGCATCCCAGAGTGCTAGGATTACAGGTGTGAGCCACTGCACTTGGCCAATTATCCCTTCTTTAAATGAGGACTTTGAGGTAGTAAAAGATTCAACCAATCCAGAACTAGGATTCGAACTCACATTATTCAATTTTCCAAGCCAAATTCCCCCACTATCCTTTGCTGCTTAGTTGCTGTGATGAATTTGAGACCAAGGTATTAAGACTGGTGAGAATTCCAAGCTGCAGCAATTACTTTTCAATCTTTCAGAAAAGCAACACTACCCCTTTAAAAACATAAAACTGAGAGCCTCTACCAAATATGGAATTCTACCTATTTCTCTGACTACTATTCTAAATTCCTGGTTTTAGAATAAGCAAGAGGTAACAGCCCTGATTGTAAATGAAGCTCCTGGCTGAACTACACCTACAGATGCCTCCACAGCATTGGTTCTGTTGTGGCTGGTGATGGGGAAGAAACCAACAATAAGAGAATCTACAAAATGCTGGAACAGGAAAAGCTGAGATGACATAAAATTAATCCATTCTCTATTTCATAAATTCCCTATGAATTCCACTATAAAACTGTAGAGATTAATTAAAACACATCTAATTTAATTTCTAAATCTGTAGACTATTTAAATACTAAATTCAATCCTTTTTCAAATTTAGCAAAAGTGATAACAATTGTAATTGATAAAAACATACCAGCAAGCGGTGGCTTATGTGAGTGAAGAATACAGGGCACACTGACAATTAATTTGTGGTCTGGAATGGGGAGCACTGTTATATCTGCGTTCCTAAGTAAAACAGAACAAGAAAATAAACTAAATTTTTAAAAACAATCTTTACATACAAGGTACCATTGTGTTTTTTTCTTTTTCTCCTTCAAACTCTATCTGATGTGAAAGCAAATTTAAGAATAAAATCCATGAAGGAAATCAACAATCTAAGTATTGAGACGTTTCCTATCATTTCCTCATTTACAATAAATGGCAATTACATCCTAAATAAAACAAAAGATAATTAGAAGTTTCATGCACCATACCATTCATTACCTTCTGTTTTGGGCCATTTTCAGACTTTCAAAAATATAAAAATTAAGAGAAATCAATAATTATTGTGCTAATCATTTTTAAAAATCAGGAATTAATGTATTTATACAATTTTGAACATCACCTGTCCAAGGGGGTGGCACTTGTGGCTCAAAGGAGTAGGGTGCCGGCCCCATGTACCAGAGGTGGCAGGTTCAAACCCAGCCCCAGGCAAAATCTGCAAACAAAAAAAAAAAAAAAAAAAAGAAAATCACCTGTCCTACCTTAATGGTGAAGCAGTTTTTTCTTGAACTCTCCCCAGTATTAGACCTTCATAAGGCTTTTTGTGTGGAGAATCTAATGGGAACACAAACTCTCCTGAATTGGTGATCTGATAGGAAGGAAGGAGTCAACAAAAAATGGTTATTTTTTTCCTATCACTGTACAGTTTACACATACACACAAAAGAAATTAAATCCCCAGGCTACTGCTATTCAATAAAAATATAATGTGAGCCACACATGTAATTTTAAATTTTCTAGTACAAACACCATAAAAGTTAAACGAATATAGTGAAATTTTAGTTATAAATTTAATTTAATCTAACATATCCAAAACTATCATTGCAATATGTAATCAATTCAAAAAGGGCACTGGGATATGTTACATTCTTTCTTTTGTACTGTGCCTGAAATCCAATGGTACTTTATACTTAACAGCACGTGTCAATTGGGAGTAGCCACATTTCTAAGTACCAAAAGAATCACTCACATATGGTAGTATCTACCATACTGGACAATGTTTTATAAGATATTAAAAAATATATAAATATTTCAAAAATAACTTCATCATCCTGTACATAAACAATCTCTAATTTTCATTAAAACTATTCCTGGTAACCATGTCAACAGTAGTCCATTTATTGATTCATTCAAATAACATTTACTGACTACAGGCAATATGATTGAGAAGATCATAATAATGCCATTTTCATTTAGTTATAGGGAAAGGAATCATTAAATACCATCAAAGCTAAAATTAATAAGGAAGAACAAGCAATCCCATCTCAGGATGGGCAAAAGATCTAAAAAGAAACTTCTCTAAAGTGAGGCTCTATTTTGGCTCTACCTCTGAACTCATCACCTGCACCGTTTCAAACCATTTTTGTTCACTGCTCTCTTGGGGGTTTAGACACACAATACAAAATGTAATGCACTGAAAATGCACGTTCTTCCAGCCTCTGTTCATTTCTTTCTGCAACTCTGAATTGTAGGCATTGTTTTTATGAGTTTTTCTCAAATATGTGCTCATTCCTGAACCAATGCAACAATTTTCAGCTCCTTTGCCCGCAAAGTCTTGTCCCTGCAGTCATGTATCATCACCACACCAGACCAATTTTCCATCACTTTATCCTCCTTTGCATACATACCTTGCTTTACAGTGCCATGACAGTAAGGGCTTGCTTGGTGCTGAACTCCATGCTAAGCTGTTTATCTGTAATTATTTTATTACATAAACACAATCCCCCTCTGAGTTAGGTATTAATTTCTCTGATTTATTGCGGAGGAGAACTGAGGCTCAAAGTATTCAAGTAGCTCTTCCTTCGTCAACAAAATAAAGCTCAAACTCAGTCTCCGGCACATTCCTGACTCCCCGTGGTATCCTGCCATGCTAGCCAATCTGATCTAGCAGAATTCCGACACTTCTTGCTAGCCAGTGTGGACACACTTACTTATATCTCCAAGCATTTCTCCTGCTGTTTTTCTTTCAGAGAATGTCAGTCTTTATTCTATCACTTCAAACCAAGGCTGTTCTTCAAAGGCAGGATCAAGTCCCACCCCTATGAAAACATTTGCTGACACCATTTTAATGAACATTATACCACATATTTATTGCCCCTGTTCTTAGGTGCTGTAGGACCTATGGGGAAAAATTCTACAATTGTGGGACTTGGGGAAAAGCACAGCAGATGGCAAATCCCATACAACTTTTCAAGTTAAATGTCACAAATCATGCATTTCACAGTTACATAAAATGAAATTATAACTTACTCCCATTACAACCAGTGAAAATGCTCTGTATGTGTTTAAATACCCTAAAGTTTTGTATCATGCAATTCAACATGAATATCCTAAGTGGCTTTAATGGCTAAACTTTGTACTTGGAGGAAGGGCTGTCTCTGTGAATAAGACAGGAATTTATCATGGAGAAATTGATACACTTTTTGTGCCATCAACCAAATCATTTCAATGTATAAGCATTAATTAGGCACTAAATAGAGCCATACTCAAGGCACACGAACATAGAAACAATTCCTTTTTTTGTTGCTTTTTTGCTAGGTCTTGCTTTGTTGCCTGAGCATGAGTGCAATGGCATGATAATAGCTCACTGCAACTTCAAAGTTCAGGGCTCGAATGATCCTCCTGATCCTTCTGCCTCAGTTTCCTAAGTAGTGGGGATGATAGCTGTGTACCATCATGCCCAGATAATTTTTCTTTTTGTAGACATGATGTCCAATTGTGTTGCTGCCACAAATCTTTCACTGCTAACTGCAAGGGATCTTTCCTCCTTGGCCTCCCAAAATGCTAAGTGCTAGGATTACAGGTGTGAACCACTGCAACCAAGCCATATAGAAGCAGTTCTTATGAGCAGATTATATTTATACACAAAATAAAAAGTTAAAATGTATGTATATGTCAACTACTAAATTTATGTTTATTCATTTACAAATACTTATTTGTACATGAAAGGATTTTAGTGTGCCTTGGCCTTTACCTATACAATTTATATCCCTATGTAATTTATAATTTGTCTACAGAGTGGTACATAAAAATGATCACATATTTTGGAAATAAAATCAGCTGAATCAATATGGTCAATTTTATTAACCATCTTCAAAATTTAGATTTGATTAGTTGTTGACTGTAAGACTCTAGAAATTACCAAATCAGAGATGGTGTTTGCTAAAATTATGGTCAAATTACCAGAATGTTGTGGAACACACTGTATTAAAAGGATCATTGAATGACAAAAAAAGTGCCTAAGTTATAGACACTCTCAAACTTTCATGGGACAGTGAGAAATACTGTCTCTAGTGATTATAATAATTGTGATTACTAGAAAAGTGTTTTCCATTTGGTAAAGGAATATTTCACTAGGATTTTTCATTGGATGGATGGACTATCTTTTGAAAAGAAAATTGACAAAAAATTTACGATTCTTGCACCAGTGTAGTTTGTTGAAAGTTTCCATGGAAAGTGTTAAGAAAGGTTCAGTAACCACTTTCAGGCTTAGAGTTAAAGAGGTCATGATTTACAGTATCTACATATGTTTCATAAATTTGCCATCTCTAAGTAATTTCCCTGAGAAAATTTCACATTACTTATTTTCTTTTCTATGTACCTCAAGACAGGGAAGGTTGTACAGAGGAAGGATGATTCAAATTTGCAATTATAAAAAAAAATTATTTTCTCATAAATTTAAAAATTAACTTTTAATTTTGAACATTTTTTCTATTTATAACCAAATGTTAAATAATATTTAATTGGTCTCATAAGTATCAACTATTTTCATTCTATAAGGAAACTTCAAAATAATAATTATAAGCATAATAATAACCTTGAGTAAAATATGGCTAATTATGAGAAGATAATATTGAAGTAATGGTAAAAGAAAGTAACTCTTGTTTAGGAGAAGAATAACTTTGAAATACTGATCACAACACACCTTACTACAAAATCATAATTTTGGGGGGTTTGTTTTATTTTTTATTTTTAGACAGAGTCTCACTCTGTCATCCTGGGTAGATTCCTGTGGTGTCGTAGCTCACAGCAACCTCAAACTCTTGGACCCAAGCGATCCTCTCGCCTCAGCCTCCCTAGTGGCTGGGACTACAGGTGTCCACCGCAACACCCAGCTAGATTTTCAGTTTTTGGAAGAAATGGGATTTTGATCTTACTCAATTGGTCTTGAACTCCTAAGCTCACGTGATCCACCCACCTCAGCTGCCCAGAATGTTAGGGTTACAGGTTTAAACTGGGCCTGTCCACAATCATAATTTTAAATATCAAATTTATTTTGGTTTTCTTAGTACATGCCAGATGCTTCTATTTATTCTACTTATTAATGAAATTATACCATATGCACTATGTATAGTGTCATTATTCTAAAAGAAAAACCTAGTAAAAGTATAAAAGAAAAATTGGGTCTACCCAATTTTATTATCAATGGGGTTTAAAAAATAAGAATAACTTATCAGCTAGGCTAAACTGAATAATCTCGGAAAATTTTTGTGTTCATAGAAAAAAATCTTGAAAAATTGTCACTAATGAAGGAAAAATGTATAATATTTTTAAACCTCAGATAATTATTTTTAACATATTTTATAGTCGCATATGTTGACTCAACCTTTAGTTTCCTGAAAAGTTTCCTAACAAGTTTCTATCGTTAAATTAAAACAAATTAGAGCTCCGGTTGTGCAATCATTTAGGTACTGATAAATTAAAACAAGTTACTCCAGTTTTAAAAATAAGAGAAAGCCATCATAAAGAGGCAAACATTCATAGTACCTATTTCGTTGAAATCATAGTTTAATAAAGATGGCAAAAATAAGTTAGGAAAATAGAATCCAGTTAATAAATCTAGCCATCAAATTCTCTAGAACAAAAACTCCATTGCTCGTATTAGTCTTCAAAGCTGTCTGCATTCACTTGGCCCTTGGGTACATAATAACCTTTGTAAAGGTCTCCCCAAGGGAGATTTTAAGTCAAGCGGTGATCTCCTTGAACACAAGTAATGACAAACAATAAGCTAATTCTCAAAAAGTTTTTTTAAAGTCATTTTTACTACTTTTAAATGAGTGTGTTTGATGCATGATTTTGGTCCCCCTGATTAATGGTCACCGCCAGCCCAGCTTCTGGAGTTGTAATGTTTCCGTGAGCTTCCCTCCAGCAGAGCACGACCATTAATCCAGTGGCATATGTCAGCTCAGCAGAGCAAGGTCACTCTTTTGCTTCAAGGGGAACCTTTTTAGAAATAATAAAACTGACAGAAAGTTCTTTTTTGCATGCTTTATGCCACCTGAGGTTGAGTGCTGCAGTTAATATCATAAAGCTTATAAACATTCCCATCTTAGGCTGCACCCACTGCTGCTAGTCTTAGGAATTTAAGCATTTTTCTCTTAGTATGAACAGACATGTTTATGTGGGGCAAATATATAGTATGAAATCCAAAACAGGGGAAAAAGTCAGAGGAAAAAAATTGTAGTACAAAAATAGAATTTTTGTTCTAGAGAATTCATGTTTGGATACTTGGAAGAGACAATTTCCTCCTCACCAATTGCATTTATTTTCCTTCCAGCATTTTTAGATGTTGGTATAAGTATATCTTATGATGACTATTTCAGTCTCTATAGGGATTAATAGTGTAGTTCAAATGTCGTAGTAGGTAGAAATGATCTAAGTTTATGATAATTCTTTGACCTATAGTGTAATGTCCAATTATTGTAGAACATTTATGTTTGAAGGAACTGTATTTTAAAAGTTATAAACACTTGCTTCATTAGTAATAGCTTCTTAAATAATTATTGATAATTATTGATAAATGATTACAGCAAGATATTCATAATATTAAAGAAATTTAAAGTTTGTGTAACTTAAGCAAATTAAATAAAAGATAAAAAGCAAAAGATGATAGCTAGGTAACAGTCAACAATATAATTATTACAAAATTTATATAGGTACTTAATTGAATATTTTATTACTTTCATTTCATTTAAAAAAAATTATTGTGCAGCTGTAACTCTGTAAAATATTCTGTAGAAAAACAGAGAATTCCAATTTGCTCTTTTAAACCAAATATTTAGACTAAGGTCATATTATCATGTGTTGTAAAATAGAATTTGAAACAAGGTAAATCTGCCTTGAATCTTATTCCAGGAATTTAAACTACTAAAATATTGAAGATATAAGAAGCAGCTTCATTATTTACTTGTACTTATTTTATTTATTCAGAGAAAGTGTATCTGGAAGTGAAACCAGTCGGCAAGGTTTGTCAATCCTTCTCGGAAGCCAATTTCTTACTGATCTCCGTCCAGTGTGAGGCCCTCACTGCAGCCAAGAGAAGAACTTCACTTTTCAAGCTCATGGAAATACAGTATTGCCGCCAGAATCCAAACACCCTAGAACTCCAACAACTCCGAATGAAAAATTCGAGCGCATTTTGTCTGAACTCTGAATGCCCAGCATGTTGTCCGTTTGTTGTTCAGTCGTTGTTAGAAGCTGCAGTGAAAGCCTCGGAAGAGATTTGCGCTGCTGATTTTATGCTTTTGTACCTGGTGTGTATGTGTGTGTGTGTGTTTTGACAACTAAGCGTATTCGCCATGGGTTCTAAAAAGTGTAGTGGGGAAAAAAAGAGTAAGAGGAAAGCTGTTAGAGCTACAATTGAATTTCAGAAAAATTTTATCTCTAAGCATGGAAGTGGCACCCGCGTGGCTGAGCTTGCTATGTTCCCGATGCCTAAATTGACTGTATGATTTTGAGAAATAAAGAAGCTATCAAAGCAGCTGACGTGGCAAAAGAGGTTACACTGACCTCACAGAGAGCGAAAAGTATGGAAGAGATGGCAAAACTCCTCTCAGTTTAGATTAATGAAAAAAGACCAGTGATGTGATTTTTGAGAGGATAGTTTGTGAGAAAGGCCGGGTCCTCCACGATAATTTAGTGAAAGGCATGCCTGACACTAGTGCTCAAAATGAGTTTAAAGCCAGTAGGGTTCCAGAACTTTAAGAAAAGGACTGGGATCCATAGTGTTGTTATGCACGGAGAGGCTGCCAGTTCTAATTAGGAAGCAGCACAAAAGTTTGTAAAGGAGTTTAAGGAGTTTGTGAAGAGCGAGGGGTATGTTTCAGACCAATGTTCAATTGTGACAAAAAAAGGCCTTTATATTTTTAAGTTATATTTTTATTCAAATATTATTATTTGTTAATATTTTACCTTAAAATCCAGGTAAGGATTTACTGTTAAGATCATTTTGAAAATTCAAGTTTATGGAACCCGAGAATGGACCAATCCAATTTCTATTATTTCAATGGGGAAAAATTGTCTTGGAACTGGAACGATTTGGAACTCAAATGGGGTTCTGGAATGTATTAAGTTCAGATTCAAGATACCACTGCAAGCAACCTCAAGATGACTGATTCACAAACCAAAATAATAAGATACCAAAAATGGCAGTACCAAGTAGGCATTAATTTGCTATAAGAAATTCATCTGTCAAGAAGAATGTGTATTCATTTTGACTGATCAAAACATTGTTTCCCCTGGAAGAACTGCTGTTATACACGGACTCCAGATCATTAGATCATTGCTGGAAGTTTGTTTATTAGTGTAGCCCAATCACAGTCAAGTAAATAGGTGGTATGAAAGGTAGAGACATGAAGTTCTTGTAATAGCCTCAAGTACCTATCTCCCCTAAGTGAAAAAGTCCACCCAGCCAAATGGGATATTTGCTTCAACTATTTTGCAGTGTTGTGCAGACACAGTGGCAAATTTCTACTCTCCCACATATTTCTAGGCTTTCTGTAAAGCAACACTCTTTTGCAAAACACTTTTTTCCTTATGGTGGATTACATTACAATGTTGGATTATTTGATTCTAGGAATGGTCCCTTTGTTTGATGTGGGTTTTTCCCATATCTTTATCAGTGACCCATTACAAATACATTCTGTAATAGGTTACTTCTGCGAATGACTAATACCTTCCATTAGTCATCATTCCACACTTACTGTACATATCTTGAAAGATCACTACTGTGTTCTTTGCTATAAATGTTTTTGGTGGTAGACAAAGTGGATCCTTCGGTGGAAGCCAATCATGCCATAAACTTAATCTTGGGCTTCCAAGCTCCTAGATGAGAAAAATTTGTGTTGTTTGACCCTCCAGTCTACAGTATTTTGTTATGGCAACCCTAGCAGACTAATACAGACCAGCAGAAAACCTCCAAACCTCGTCACCTAAGGGAGAAAAGGTACTCAGCCAGCTGTAGTGACAAATGGCTCTCTCCAAGAATCACTTCATCTACCACCAAAGAAAGATTAAAAAGTTCTATTCTTATTAGTCAATTTTTAATGGAGGATGTTTTTGTTCTGTACTGAGAAGCTTATATGAATGTTTTGTTTCTGAAAGTTCACCTGAATCCTTAACACTAAAAAGAAAGAGAAATGGATAAGTTTGATAATGCTAAGTTTGGAAACTTAAACATGTAGATCACAGCTTTGATTCTACTAATTAAAAACACAGTATGTTAAGGAATAATGAAGTCATTTATCTCTGAAGCAAGCTCAGGGAACATTAAAGAGATAAGTGCCTAATTAGGTTGATTTTTAACAAATCCAGTGTATTGGTAGTGAAGGTATTGACTGATACTTTTCCTGATGTGATCCTATGTAGGATATAATATCCACATTTCCGAACAAAGGGGAGGCTGCCCTTCTGTCACGTCTCCCGACCATTTGTCTCCTGATCTTTCCTCATATTGTGCAAACACTTTTCAAGTATGACTAATCTATTTGTCCCCAAAACTTTTGCTGTCAGCTTGGGATAAAACTTGATTACAGATTCATATTCTATAAAATAGAAATGCTAAGATGAATTAGTGATTTGTTTGGACAGAAATGTTCAAAGCTAAAAATTATTTGATTTTTTAAATCAATTAAACAGGGTAAAATGAGGAATTTGAGGTGTCCTCAAAGTTAAAACTAAATCCAGTAGAAAATCACATTCTTCATGGATTCCCAGAAGCCTTTGGAAATTGGAACATCAATTTTGGGGTGAATTTCTGGGGGCTGTGATCAGTGAGAGGGGACCATTTCTTCTTGGAATGTAGGTACCAACTGGAAGCAAATATGGTGCTGGGCCGTGGTACCTTCCTAGAAGTTCACCATCTGCAGAGGGCAATGTGAGAACTCTCCTATACTTATCCAAATGGATACAATATACACTAATAGAACCAAAGTCAAAGTCTTCTCAGCATCCAACTCAATGGGCCATTTCCTTTGTCTGAGAAATAATCATCTCTTGCTTGGAGTCTGTAATGGTCTCCTAACTGATCTCCCTGCTTTTTTACTCTTTCTTTCATATACTTGAAACACAAGCACCAGAAGAAACCCACTAAACCATATGCCAGCTCCTGTCACTTCACAAAATCTCTCAGTGGTCCAGCTCTTTGTGGCCGCTCCTCCCCGGGGTGCTGTGCTCCACTGTTTCTCAAACACGCCGGTTCAGTCCCACCTGAAGGCTTTCCCACTCGCCCCTCCCTGCTGCCTGCAATATGATTTCCTCCACCAATCCCAAGGCCAATTCCTTTATTTTCTTCAGATTTTTCTCAAATTCCCCATTCTCACAAAAGCTTCTCGAATTCACATCTTTCTCTGTTTAGCTTTTTTCTTCTTGACACCTGTCACCATCTGCATACTATATGTTTAATTTATTTATGCTGTGTATTGTTTGTCTTCCCTGGTAAATGTAAGTCAGGGAAGGGACGCTTGTTTTCTTCACCCCTGTATCCTCAGCATGTGGCTCATATTGTGCACAGCATTCAGAAGCTATTTGTTGTGCAGAAGAATGAATGAATGGATTAGTGAAGTTAAGTTCTAAGTCTTTTGAAAAGGTAAGCAGAAAAAAATGCTGCCAGGTTGGGAAACTTTAAAAATTTCTGTATGCCCAGTCACATTCTAATATTTGAGGATGGAACCCAATCATCCATTGTTTTTAAAAGCTCTCTGGTGATTCTAATAGTCAACCTAGGTTGAGAACCATCAATAAAGAACAATATTTCCAAATTTTAAAGTGCTCAGAGAACTCCTGAGTATCTTCTTTAAAAGTATACTCTGATTTTCTAGGCTAGGTACAGGCCAAAGAATTAATGATTCAAACAAGTTCCTGGACTGCCAATGTTGCCCGTATACAGGTCCACACTGAGTAACAAGTACTTAGATTGAAGTCAACCTTGGTGACCCTTTAACATTTTTCATTCTCTATTTTCTCCTGATGTGTCTTATTTGGTTCTACATTTGCAGTACAAGTTACTTCAAGGATTTTTTGAGAAACAAATATGACAAATACTAAGTAAATATAAAAATGAAGAGAATCTTTTCAGAGATTTTTTTTGGTGGGGGGGGCTGCACAGGTAATAACCTAAAGTAAAAATAAAGTTATTAAAACTCACCATTTTTAACTGGAAAAAAGTGTGACTCTATCTATCATATGACCTATACTTTATATCATGTATATTCAGATAACCCTTTGAAAAGCCAAACATTCAACAAAAATTATGCAGACCCCAGATGAAAAAGCAACAAGGAGGCGATGAAGGGGGCCATATGTTTAGAAACAGAAAAGCTGTCTCATAAATTCCAAATCTTTTTTTTTTACTAGCTTTGTTAACTTGGGGAAAATATTTTACATCCACAGGACTTTTTCCTGCCCTGTGGATTGGAAATCAAAGTAATGTCTACCTCACAGGTCTTGAGATGGTTAAGTAAAACAGTAGACATGATTCCCTTGGAAAAGTGCCTGGGTAAATACCTCTTCCTTTTCTTTTCCTGGTTAGACAAGAGTTAAAATGTAATAGTCCCCATACAAAAAACAATGAAGAAAGCTCTTTAATGCCACAACTATGTGTCATCCTTGTCTAGGAGCATAAATTTGCACAGCGGGCAGTGCAGTGAAAACAGCTCATAATCAACTCATCACCTCTCATCATTGCTAGGATCAAATGCAAATGGGAGAGAATGCCACTTCAGTCATTGCTAGTGAAAATTAGCATCTGTGACACTAATGGTGTCTCATTTAGTATTCACTCTAGATTAAGAAGAATGGTTAAAAAAAAAAGAAAAAGCTATTTCCAGAACTGCCATCATTTCAATGTATCCCTTTAAAATAATAATGACACTGGAAGTTCTTTTACTAAGAAAAACCTTTGTTAAAATGTATTAACACAGATCATTAATCACAGCCAAGTAAAGGCCAAGTTGTTTGAATTAGAGTTACTAAGTTTCATTTGTGAAGTCTACTCCTTTTCTATTTGCAAAGTTTCTTCCACATTTTCTAGCCTGGAACAAAGGTCTACCCTTATGTAACAATTCGTCTCGAGAGATTCTTGCACAACATTTGGTATCCTGGAGTTCTTAAAATAAAGCTTAAAGATGAACTACAGTTGTATTTATACACATACACACAAATATTTTTACATATACATTAATAGACCTACTATGAAGAATAATGAGTATCTGTACTTGAACTAGGTTAAATATAGTAGACTCAAGAAATTTTATTCACTTTACAAATGTCTATTGAGAGCCTCCCACATTAAAAGTGTTATGTTAGCTGCATAATGAACGTATGTGGTTAGAAAGAAAATTAGTGCAAAAAAAGCTCTGATTAGAGCAAATGGCATGCAATAAACTCACAATAAATATAGAAAACTGACATAAAACATGTTAGTGGGGAAAACAGAATAATTCTATAACTTAAGAATTAATAGAGTGTAAGTCAATAAAATTTCATTGCATTTTAATCCTGGAGATATTTAAAAGTGCTTCAAATCATATCAGTTGTGGGTAGTAATAGTAAGAAGGTAAAAATAAAATTCAAGAAGGAGGGCACAGTTCCTTATATATATCCCAAGCGAGGCTATTTAAACTATCTAAATATAGAATACTAACAACTACCCATCAAACTTCTTTATTAATCTGAAATTTATCCATACGCCATAGAAAGTTCTGAGACACATATTAAACTCCTTAGAGTTTATTAACATCCCAACACAAGTAGTGACTACGTTTCTTTTGTAATAATTCTCCAAAGATCTTTCAGTATCCCTTATAGAATATCTCTGATCTCTGCCTCTCAGCCAGTGCCATAAATGTTTTATAACAAATTTGTATGCTACTGGTCTTATTTATAAGCTGTTCAAAGGAAAGACCCATACGAAAAATAGAGAAACAGGAGTAAAATGTGAAGAAAGAAGGCACATAAATGATAAAACTATAAATGGTAAATTGTATTTTGATATATGTTTGGATACCCTCTTTCTTGATATGTGGACACTTTTTGTAAGTCTTATGAATGTAAAAATTAGTACATGAGTTTTAATATAGGACTTATAAAATCTATTACTACATATACTATCATGAATGATTTGAACTTCTCTCAACTATAAAATATTAATAACAAAGTCTTCTATTTATTTTCTTTTTAATTGAAGCATTCCAGAATTTTTTTTTTTTCTGCAGTTTTTGGCCAGGGCTAGGTTTGAACCCACCACCTCCGGTATATGGGGCCGGCACCTTACTCCTTTGAGCTACAGGTGCTGCCCAAAACATTCCAGAAATTTTATTTGAGGTAATATAAGTTATAATATGTGGTACACTTCAGTATGATACTGGGTCCTTGAATTATAACCCATGAGAGTTAACATGAACTAGATGATTAAATAATATTTTTTTCATTTCTTATCATCACCTTATTATTTATAATAAAAAACAAAAATATCCCTCTCAGAAATTTTGAGAGTGTAGTACAAAGAGTGTTCATTTCCAGATCAGGAGATATAAACTAATGGCTGGTATGTATTACAGTTCAACAATGTAGATATTAATCCCTACAGTTTAGGCTAATGTTTGATGGTTCTGTCTTTCTAGATATAGGCTTGATGCTCTTCTCCAACAGATGGAGAGGTTTTCAAATTTCCTAGCAAAGTAAATGTGAATTAGGAGGGAAAAGAAGTTGTTAAGACATAATTAGAAGAACTGGAGAACAATCACCATCGTGTTAAAAAGAAAGGATCCAGCAACCCAGAATGTATGAAAAACATGTTTTTCTCTTTAAATTCACATGGAATGAAAACATCTGTCTAAATAAAATGGGAATTCATTCACAACAAAAGTTAATAGGTTTCCAGTGAGACTATTTTCTGTGATACATTTGGTTCCCTGATGTATATTTTATCGGATACATTTTTAATTTTATGAATAAGGAAGTCAGCAAGGTGAACAATATTCAACTTTTATTATAATATTTCCTGTTATTAAGCCAAATGATGATGATAATTGAATATATTGAAAATAGTTTAATGACATAAACATAACCATAACTCACCACATAATATAATATTTATCAGATACTTCAACTTTAGATTTTAAATACTTTGAAGAAAATCAATTCCATAGTAACTTTTGTGATCGCCTCAAAACCTACTATTGTCAACTGAATATTTGTTACATTTAACCAACTACATTTGCTATAAAATTAATCTTAAGTAAAGGGTAAGTGATGCTTGTAAAAACATTCTGTACTGTTTGGAAAATGTTACTCTGAATTTGTATCATATTAGGGGAAAAGACAGAAATCCTGATGCTATCTAGCTCTACTTTTAACCAAAGATACTTGTCTATCACTTATCAGATATTTGATTCAGAAAGAATATTGAAAATGACGTGTTCTTACTTTTCAAAGACTGAATGTCATTTATTTTTAGTTTTCATAAAAAAAAAAAAAAAAAGAAAATTGCCTGGTAACTTCCAAAGACTTTCAGAATATTGACCATTGCTCAAAACCACATCAATTCAAAAGGTCATAAAATCAATCCAAAACCCCTTTCCCTGAAAACAGATGCCTTCCAAATAAAGACAGATAAATAAATAAATCCTTTAAAAAACATCTGTACTCAGCTATTAGTTTATCTCACAAACACTGTAATTTTATTTACTATGAAATTTAAGAAATGTAAAAGTGCTGGAGAAATTTTCTGACATCAGTATTTTAGTTGTTCTTTTATATTATTAATTCATCTAATTTAGACTTTAGCCATAGAATCTAAGCATGCTATTCCATATCATAGGTTTTAAAAGTGGAGTTTATTGTCAAGAAAAAGAATAGAGTAACATTCCACATATTACCAGTTTGTCAAATCTACCAATTTATGGGGTCTTGATGTTTTTCAAAACCCAGCCTAATCCTCTGTAGTGACAATATTAGTTGAAGAGAAGAGAAAGAATCTAAAAAATGCATACCTGCAACAAGCTATCATATTTTAGTGTTCAAAAATGAAAAGTCATATATTTGACCATAACCTCTATATTGACCTTTATATTTGACCAAAAATCTCTATATTGCAACCCTCTCATAACTTAATGTGATGAAGAGCTAAGCTCATAAGAGACAAAACTCATTCAGTAGACTGTTAAATAGACTTTGGCAATCTCATAGCTATTAAAAACGTGTTAAGATTGTATAATATTAACCACGCAGAGACCATCAAATCTATCGCCATGAAGCTGACCTGAACTCAAAGCTCAGCTACAGAAGCAAATGTTCAAATATGGACTCGAAGACAGAATCACAGAGACAATACTGGTCAGGTGCTGTGCATCATCTAACTTTGCTGTTCCATTTCTCCAAATTTGCCATGAGGCATTCAACCTGTGTTTGAGTTGATTTGTGTCTGACAGATGAGGACAAGTGTGTGTGTGCGCATGTGTGCATGTGTTCTCTAGTAGATGATTTGGTTTGATTTAACTATGTATGAAATTCTCTTACCTTTGGTTTTTGATGTTTCTCCTTCTCTGAAACATTAGATGGTTTTCTCTTCAGCATTTTGAATTCAGACTACTTCTAGCGAGTGCACTCTCTGCTGTTACAGAAACAACTGCAAACAGTTGGCAGTGTGCTGTCTGTGATGTACAGCATCAGATAAGTTTGAGCCCAGTGACCTGCCACTTCCTCTTTTGGTCAGGATGTGACTTCAACATCTACATGGGTAGATTTTTTTTTTTCTTACCGTAATCTTTTGTAACTCTTTATTGTCCCGTTCCTGCTATATTCTATGAGATAGGTTCCAAATGTCACATTTCCACATAACTGCAGTTACCACATGAGATATAAGGATTTCAAAACAAAACTCATTTTCTCGGTCGATATGAAAATTAAAATCTATACTACATTCTATTGGTGGACTAATGAAAATATTGGAGCCAATTAGTAAAATAAAACTTGAGCTGTTGGCTTTTTGTTATTTAAAAACATAAGACAATATTCAGGGTAGTCAATTTTACATTTCTAAATAAACGTAGTTAAGTGATAAGTCAGACCTTAAGCAATATTAATCCTACTTAAAGCATGTGTGTATATACCTTCAAAATAGAGTAGGGGTGAAATTCATTCTAAACATATTAATAAATGGGAACATAATTCCAGAAGTAAATGATTATGTAACATGTTACTTTTTAAGTGTACTTCTATGTTGTAAATTCCTGGTTAATAAATTAATTAATCAAACAGTCTCCCCCAATTAACAAGTTGTCTTTCTGCTAAAAACTGTAATGCTGTAGACTGATAATAGCTGTCCCAGTGATGATCCAACAGATCAATGGAGCTTTAAAGTGAAACATCTAATGTCTCTATTAATAGCCCCAGTAGAGATAATATGACTTAGATAGACTTCTCTACTCAAACTAAATGTGTAAAAATTTTATTATCATGTCAAAACCAAGATACCAAGTAGTAAGAGCAAGAAGTGCAACCTTTCTTGTTAAATGATGATTTTCTAAAAGGAGACTCCAGAATATCTAAAACTCTGGTTCTATTAAATAGCCTTGTTTAAGAAAGTCAACATAGATTTCTGCACATAAATCCCCTACATGGACAAGCAGTAAATGCCATGTTCCTATTCAGCAGCTTGTCCAGGTGACAAATCCATCACCAACTGTTTTTCTCAATCTTCCCTCATACCTCCGAGCCCCTTCTCCTTGAGACCCAAATTCCACTGATTCCTTTAACAACCAAGATTCAAATTCCACTAATTCATTTAACAAATATTAAATTGAATGTCTGTTATGTGCTTTCCGACAATATATCAAATCTCTGGACCAGCTAAAAGAAAAAGAAAAACCCTATTTTAATTCTGTAATAAAATTGAAAGAAGAAAAGAAAAGAAAAGTCCAGTTTACTATCTATATTCTTCTTCTACCAGACATGAAAAGCAGAATTTTCTTTTTGAGAATTATTAAGCTGGTACTTTCAAGAGATACTGACCCAGAAGATAACACTAGAAATCCTGAGAACGCTGAGGTTGGGTAATTCCCTAGAAGTACTAAACTTTCTGTTTAGACGTGGGTTAAGGCAGGAGCAGAAGCACATTTCTTGTTTCATTTTTTAAGATATTGAAAGTCATGAAAAAATATATTTCTTAACTGAAACATATGGATCCTTTGTGACCCCATTTCTTCATCTAGGGATAGAAATTTAATTCATCAGAGTACAATCAATAAAATGGGAATGATGATGCTTATAACATGATAGAGTTTTATTGAGAATAAAAGGAAATATAGATGAAAAATATACTTATCATACATGTCTGATGTAGTTCCATAATGTTTTCTGTCACAAATGTTTGCAGGCCCTAAAGGGTGATGAGATAGTAAACAGTGATGTTTGGTGTGGCGCTCACTATAGTGAATATCTCTACAGTGATAACTAAGAACACTCACGTTCATGTGTCCATGGAGGGCTGGACGCAGCCTTAAGAAGTGTTACACTCAAATAGTTTGTATTTTGTGTACAATCTCAACCTAGGATCTTAGGCATTTTACCACCATTAACAGTATAAGGAATATTTAAAATGAAATGAAAATCTTCCTTCAATTACAGATGGAAGGAGCAATTTTCCAATCTTTCTCTACTCAAGAAAAATGATTTCTGGGGGTTAAAAGACAGATCTGACATTTGAGGGCCCATTACCATGTATCTATGTTAAGCTGCTTTTTTCATCCTTAAAAAAATCTCAGATGACAAATTGGCAAATGTTTATATCAATCCTCTACTATTTTATGGAATTCTGAGGACACAGACATATTATTTCATGACTAATCCAGAGTGATTCAGCAAATTCAAAAGTCAAAGACAGACAAAACAGGAATGGAGTAGAGTCAGAGTAGAGCACATCTAACCCCCAATACTGACAAACCACTAGGCCGCATTTTGCTTAAGTCATGTTCTGAAACAAGGAAATTGCAAAAGCGTAAAGTTGTGGTGTTTTGTTGTCACACAATACCTTAACTGGTCTTATAACCCAGACAGATGAAACAAGGTTGGGACTTTATGGCACATCAGTTGCTATTTCTGCGTCATCAATGATGAGTCAAAATTTCAAAGAATTTGTAATCAAATGGCAGAGAATGAGGTATACTTTATGTGAAATTAAGGTGGTCCATAGAAGGGTTGCTTTAGTAATCTAGTAAATATATATTTAGTGTATTCCTAAAACATAAGCGATCAATTTCAAATTATAGATAAGAGAAGAGAACATGGGAATAGTCTGTCTGATGACCGAGTTCTGAGACATTGCTTGCTCAAGGCTCTCCCTCTGTCTCCTGCCAGCCCTCTGCCTCTACATCCCTTTGCTTTCTACCATCAAGTTGAAGAAAATAATTAGATAGTAATGTTCAGATCAATCCTACTCTATATTTTATTTTATTCAGGTATGTGGATGGTTCAGTAGATGGTTTTTCAAACAATCTTTTTAGAAGGGAATTAGATTCCCTACTTTGCCTTATTAGTTATAACATCTCTAACTTGTGGACTTAGGCACAGTCAACCTCATGCCCCCTCCCTGACGTATTGCAGGGATGGCTATGATCAAAAGATGTTTTGATAAGTATAATATACTCCTGACTGTATCTCAAAGGTTTTGTTGAAAAACAAAGAGAATTCTTTCAGGATTCTGAAATTAACATTTAATGTTTGAAAAATCATGTTATAGAAAAAAATGTAATCATTGAAATCTACAGAATTTAGTCACCTATGGTGAAAACGAGTCACCCATAAGAGTAAACTTAAACTTAATAGTTCCTCTGTTCTTTGTGGCCCCTCAAGGCAGGCTTCTTTGTATAGAAGAAGGAAGAGACATTTACACAAAGAAGTCCAGTGGGGTGTTGTGTTTCTACTTGTTTACGTCTTGGTGAAAGTGGGGATCCTACTCTACCACACAAACTCTCCCTCTCTGCTCAGATACACACTGGCATCTGATAAAGCTTTAAGAAATTTTGTTTTAATAATTGAGTTGATGACTGCAATGCCATACAGAGAGGAATTGTCATACTCTTCTCTAGCTATCTAGCTCATTCTTACCATATGGTGGATGAAACACGTCCATGTTTGGAACTGGGGGCTTTCAGAGGAATCATGGGAAGAGGTTCCCTTTGGCTGTGGCAGGGGTCAAGGAAGTGGAACCACAGTAGTTTCACTTTGAACTTCACATTTCCTGGCTTTCTCAAGTCATTTGCCCTATTTACTGGTCCTTTTCTGAAGGGAGCTGCCCCCTTCCCTAGCTCTTAAATCCCCTCTAATGTCTTAATATTTTGAGGAGAAGATTAGGGGAAGAGACAATTCTGATTCTAATGATAGGAAGTGGACAAAAGATGGGATCTATTGCATTTTTCCCTATGAGGTCTGAAATTAATCATTTCTATCAACAAGGATTAATTTTCTTCTAAGAACTAGTTATCAAGTCTACACAAGAAATTAATACTTTACCGAAATTTCTCCTTACGGTACGGTGTCTTGCTCAAGTTTCACTAGAGAGTTCCCATGCTGTCACTACAGGGGTGGAATGAGGCCCAGACTGTTTCTTCTAAGTGATTAGGAAAGTAAAGCAAGAATCATCAATCATTTGACCTCACACAGAAAAAGGACAGTTACAAAGGCAAATATTGATAGTATCCATTCACGCTGGTGAGTTCAAGAAAAAGCCTCAGTGAACTTTGAGTATCTTAATTCTCCTGACAAGATAATCTATTGTGTGGAGACGAATGCATCAAAGGAGTTTACCTGGATTTCAGTAAATAACAAATTTGTCAAACTACTTCCCTTTGTTTTGATTTTAGGCTTTCTAAGTAGATGATAATTTTGTTCCTTGGGCAATATGTCTACTGGAGAAAAATGCAACCTTCGTAGGGACATAAAGTACTGGAAACCTTTTATTGCAATTTCTCATCATAAATTTAAAGATTGCCATTGTGGTTAATTAGAGTATGTTCCCAGAAAAGACTCTATCCTTGGTGGGCTCAAAATATTCTGTTTCTGAGAGATGAAAGCTGCTGGTTGGGCACTTGATATCCTGGGAAGTCTTGTGGAAAAGGCCGCCCCTGCAGCATGATTGTTTATTTCGAATGTCTACAAGATTAACACAGCCTATTATCTCATTATCTGGGTTGTAGAAAAATAGGAAATTGGGATAAATAAAAGGGACCAATGATCTTAGATAAATGGTGAGCCCAAAGAATCATAGGCGATGAAACTGCCTGGGGAGAGACCAAGAAGTTTTTAGATTGTATCCGTGCATTACAACATGTTGGAAAACACAATGTAAGAGAAGACTGAGTAAACCCGAAGGAAAACCAGTTCAATTCAAAGTGACTGAAAAAATTAGAGGTGCCAATCATTTCAAAATCCAAAATAAATATAAATTATTCAGATTACGTCAATAAATTATAAGCATATACTGTCTAAGTGATTAAAAGCCATATAAAGGCTTTATTGTAATTGTAATAATGAATAATGGTAAAATAAAATTTCATCCATATATGATTAAAAGGTATATTTGTGAAGTCATCTTATTCTCAAAGTTAATGTTAATAATAATGACTATCATTGTGAGTTCTTATCAATCCAGGAATTAGTCTGTGTGCTTTATGTATATGTATCTCCCATATAAACTTCACAAAATCTCCATGAACTGGTATTAACATTACCATCCTCAACTTCCAGATGGGATTTGGTAACATGTCTAATTTGCGCTGCGAGGAAGTGGTGGAGTCAGGATGCAGTCCCAAGCCTCAGCCCATACCCTTCATTCTGTGTCATAGTATGTCTTGGCATACCTAAAGACTTGGCGTAAAATGGAGTGCTTCATTCAGTGGTTGGGGGCAGGAATGCGAAGGGCTGTGGGAGGGTAATGTTGAGCTGTTGCCTGCTAGTTGAAAGGGGCTTAATATAAGAAGAAAATGAAACCAGTGAGTCTACAACCAATTCTGAACCCTTTTCTATAATTAAGATTCAGCACCATGGAGACAAACCTATGCTATTTCATTCCCTCTCCAATGTTAGCTACCCTATTGTGACTCTTACTGACCCTCAGTGTCACCCTCGATGAATCATTTTGTCTAATTTCATGCTTATAAAAATGAGTGTAGGTAATCAGGATAGAAGCATAAGTTTGATATAGCCACACTTTATAAAATTCCTTAAGCTCTGAAGTTCGTTGGTGCTATGGTCGAAAGTTTGTGTGCCCTCAAAATTCATGTAAGTGCCCTTATAAGAAGAGTGGCTGAATAGAGACCCCTACCCGCTAGTTCTCACCCACATGAGGACACAGATAGGAAAAGGCCCTCACTAAAAATCATGTCTACTGGTGTCTTGATCTTGGACTTCCCAGATGCCAGAATGGAAAAAATAAATTTCTGTTATTTACAAGTTTATTGCCTGCCTGGACTAAACCACCTGCTGATTAATGGCTTTGATAAGGCATTTATCTGTAAACTGATATTATCTGTGAAGTTACTACGGTAAGCATATTCCATTTCCTCTTCATTAGAAGGTTTAGCTCCCCAAGTTCCATTTCTAAAGAATGTTTATGATTCCCCTCAATCTTTGACTCTTAAGTTTGCTTATTTTTTGCTTGCCTTAATATCAAATCCAAGTCATGGTCATAATCTTCACATTTCAGCAATATTATTCCCTCCTAAACTTCTAAGTTTTATAAAACTAAACAATGCTTACATTAAATTTAAAGACAGAAGCTCCTTGCCCCATCCTTCTCTACTCACTATTTCCACGATTTTTCTCATCTTTCCGATATTAAAATCATTTTTCTAATTGTTCAGATTCATTTTTCTAAATGATAGGCCAATACACTCTTGATTTATGTGTTGGAGGTTACCTATTGACTCCTGTCTTTGTACTTGAGGATTTTGTAGTCTTCCATTTCCTAATTCCTTATAATTACTCATTATTTACATTACTATTATGTAAATAATATTGTTTGTGGCTGATTCAAGTAGTGTTTAGTGCTTTGCATTTCTTTTATTGACTATTTTTTGGAATCAAAAACTGCCTTTCCTTTTTTATGGTTGACTCTCTAGGTATTAGTGTTAGAATTTCCCAAATAAATGCTCCCACAAATCTTTCAAGTGATTTGTTTTAAATATTTAATTTCAATTATTACACTTGTAGTAATTTTAAATGCTGAAACACATTAGTGTTTTTTTTTTTTTTTTCCCTCTGTTCCATTGTGGTTTGGTTATTTTCCACTGAGGGTAAAATAGAACTTCTCCTTAATCTTTGCAGTCCTCTCTGGCCTGTTTTTGTCTATTCTCTCATTTGTACACTTCCCTAACAGAGAAAGGGCACCTACCTCTTTTTAGATTCTTCACATTTGAATGCGCTTTTGACTTGAAATAGAATTCTAACATACAAATCATTTTTGCTCGGAATTGAGAAGGCCTCTTTAATTGTTTCCACAGCTGTTGAAAATTCTAGGGCCATTTGTGATTCCTGGTCTCCCTCTCTCTCTTTCTCCTCTCTATTTTCCCTGAATTGTTTGTATGTTCTAAATACTGTGTTATATATCTTGTTCTATGTTATTTTTAAATTTCCCTTCAGGCCTGTATTTCCTTGATGAGTTCTTCCTCTCTTTATTCCCTCTTTCTGGAAACTGATTAGTCCCATGTTGGATTAATACTCTCACTTTATTATATTTCTCTGTTTTCTACCTCTTCAGCTTTTTGCTCTCCTTTCTAGGAAAATTCCATTATTAATTTTACTAATAAATATTTTATTTAGCTATAATTTATTTAATTTCCAAGAGTTCTTTCTAGTTGTTTCCTTTTCACAACATTCTATTCTCAATTTTGGGAAAGGTGATTAAATGTAATAGTTGAGGGGGTGGACTTCAACTAGACTGCCTGGGTTCATAGCCTGGCTCTGCCTAGTTTACTAGGGTGCCCTTTGCTACCTTACTCAGCCTTTCCATAAAATGGGCGTGATAGTGATGCCTACCTGAAAGGGATTGCTATGAAGATTAAATGAGACACTATTATGAAGTTAGCAGGAATGTGTTCAGCAAATACTCAACTTTAGATAATAACTTGAATACTTGATATATTTCTCTTATGTCTCTGAAGCAATTCATTATAATTTTTAGGATTTTCCTTTGGTTGTCTTCGTTTCCTTTTTCCGATTTCTTCCATCTGTTGGCCTTGATTTCAGTCTTTCATTGTTAAGGCTATAGTCAAATGTCTGGAGATTTTTGGCTGTGAAGACATTACTAAGAACATGGTATGAAGAAGTGAAGCATAAGCTCTGTATAAATGGGTGGACTGGTCTCGTAATCGGGTAGCAAGGAAGACATTCAAATGGCAGTTTCTGGAGTTCTTTTTTTGAGACCATTCAGGTTCTGCAGTAATAATCCTTTCACACCCTGCTGGGAGTGTGGAGGGAAGAAAGTAACTTCCGAGTAGCCTACAATGGCTGAGGCTCTCAGGGCCTCTGGTGCAAACTGGCTCATTTCATTCCTGCCTCCTCTTCTGCAGCTTTTGAGGTTGCTACTTGCAGTAATCCCCCATTCACCTTTCGTCATCCAAAACCCTCGCTGACATCTTTTCTTCTATGGTTTTTTCCAAAGCTCATAGTCTCTGTGGGTTTGTGTCTTATTGGTAAACATATGTGGCTATTCAAACAAAGTCTGGTTTTAATCAACTCTGACTCTGTTCTTTCATTCTACCCTTTAAAACATTTATGTATCTTTAGCTCATATTAATTACTAAGCTGTTAATTATATGATATATAGCTAATGGCATAAAACTGATCCCCTCACCACGACCCCTACCTTACAATGTTTAAGACTCACATAGGAACAATGGCTAAGGCATGACAGTGTGGCATAAGAGCAAATGTCTAGGAAGAAGGAAGCTCTGATTCACATTTAAAGCTCTTCCTTCAAGCCCATTCTCACATTTAAGTGATTGTGCTCTCGCCAGATTGCAGATTCTTCTCCCAAGCACAGAAATAAAGTGTCCTGTGGAATAATTTACCTTTTCATTCTCTACAGATAGTATAAAATAACAATTTAGAACCCACGCTTTTATTAAAAGTCTTCAAAATAATGTTTAAACTTACACTTGATCTTAGCCAAAAGGCCGAGAAGCGATAACATAATGTTTACGCTTAGAATGTAATTCGGTACCACCTGAATCATACTTCATTTATCTAAAAGGAAGTTCTGCTCATATAATACTGACAGAACAAATTGAACTTTGCACAAAAGTGTTTTTTTAATTAACTATAGGTGAACACACTACACTTCACAGGCACCAGTAATATCCCCTACACAGTTCATACTTTGTTCCCCAGAAGTGAAGAGGTAGGTTGTACTGATCAATAGACCATGAGTTCCTGTCTTTCTTTACTGAAGAAAAATGTAATTAGCAAAATACCACTGAAGACATCTATATAAATATATACAAGCTTTGCTTCTTCAGAAAAGCTGTTCTTAAACAGGAACAAGATCATTTCTGTTTCCTTTCTGCTTTCACTCATCAGAAAAATTTATAGTACGTTCAAGAATGATTGATTCTTGAATGATTTTTCAGACCCTATCACGTGAAGCTATGATAAGCTGTAAAGCTAGGATATGGGAATTATATAGTCTATTTCTTAAACCCTCAAGATTCCTGTGTGATCCTCATGCCTGCAACATTCACTACAACATAATTATAAGGTGACACACACATTAATTCTATACCAGGTTAAGTAAAAATAAATAGAATATAATTCTGTTGGCTGTTTTTAATGTAAAAATATTTCACCACAGCAAAATCAAATTTTAAAACTTTATATATATATATATATACCATAAAGGTATACATATTAATATATAAAATACATAAAATAATCGTAACATTAAATTGCACATGAACTCTATGGATACCCAGCATATGTGCATAGATACGCTTGATGCATATGTGTGTTGGCTTGTCTCTCTATACGTGCGAGTATGTTGTAAATAGGTGGACAGACCCTTCCCCACCCAACACATGCAAAGAGACGTCTCCACATAAAGTGTGAAGCAGCAATGAGGCACAGCTTCTTGGAAACCCTGCTGCACCCTCATTTTAAAGCATTTTCATGTGTCATTTGTGGGAAGGGAAAGAGAACAAGTGATCATTTATAGTATTTTACAGGTAAGTTACCCGCAATTCAATTCTATGTTTCTCTCTAATAATAAAGCTTTTCCATAAGGTTTCCAGTTATGCTTGTGAGAAATGAAAAAAAAAAAAAAAAGTCTGCTTTGATTGTCAACCAAGTAATATGATGAACCAAACAGTCGAGTTCACATCTGTTCCCAGTAGTCCAAGAAAATTGATTGTCTGAAAACCATCAATATCTGATTGCAAAGAAGTCAGATTCTCTGTTTTATTTTCAGGGGCATGAAATTCTGACCCCTGGAAGTGGTCTCTCCAAGCAGTCATGTCCTTGCCCTCAGATAAGCAAGCCTGGTTGGGGGGGGTCTGCTTTTCAGGCCCTACTATGGTGTGATGAGCAGGCAAACTTTGGAGGGCTGACTAATGGTGTGAGATCATCAAGAAACATTGTTCTCTCTGAGCCTTAACTTCCTCATTGGTAAGGGGAAAGATAATTTTTCTTCATTAAATTGTTGGGATTACATCAGACAATATGTATATCATTTTTGACACAGAGAAGTTTTAAACAAATGCTAACTCTGTCCTCTCTTGAGAGACAAAGGAGAAAAGCATGAGACTCTGGGGGATCCGAGCCCTATTCTCATTCTAGGATGTGGTCACAGTGGGACCAACTTCCTGGTACATGTCTGACCTCTGATTTCCAAAGCCTGTACATACCTCATTGCGCTAGCTTACCCTGATACTCACTTGCTGTCACATGCTGCAGGGATATTTGAATATGCTGCTTATCCTCAGCCACCAGCTCGGGGAAATTTCTGTGGGGGAACTCAGTTCTGCTTTCACTTAGATTTGGTGGTAAGTATTTAACTATGAATTTGCAGTTTGCACTTCAGACAAACTCCACATCCCATGATCAGAAGGGCCTGACCCCCTCTGCCCTTTTCCTACCAATGCCACTCTACTCCTTCCTTTTCCTGACCTGGTCATTCTAGTCTCCTTTCTGTGCTGGATGACTGTTCAACTATTTTCTCTCTTGAGCTTTTGCTCAAGTTCTTGATTTTTCTTGAAGTATTTTTCCCTTTATTGATGAAGGGCTGGCTCCTTGTCATCATTAAGGCAATAATTTTCATATCACCGCCATAGAGGGCCTTCTTCAAGCAAATATGTACAGGTGCATGGTAATTTTTACTGTGATGGTTTGTTTTGGTCACCTGGAAGGTAGAAGCCCAGCTCTAGCACTGGCACAGAGAGGGTCTGTTAAACAAAGGAATCAGCACATCTCTATAGATGTGCACAGTTTAGGCCATTTCATTGGATTGACAATATCAAGATTAAAATCATGGAATCTATACTCCTCAAAATTAAGAAGGATTATGGCAGGCAGAATAAACATTAAATTAGATTATATTAAAAAAATCTTGCAAACATTTGGAAAAATGCTAACTATAAACCATTTTATTTTTTATTATTATTATTATTATTATTATTATTATTATTATTATTATTTTGAGACAGAGTCTCACTATGTAGCCCTGGGTAGACTGCTCTGGCATCACAGCTCACAGCAAGCTCCAACTCTTGGGCTTAAGTGATTGTCTTGCCTCAGCCTCCCGAGTAGTTGGGACTATAGGCACCTGCCACAATGCCCAGCTGTTTTTCGGTTGTAGTTGTCATTGTTGTTTGGCAGGCCCGGGCTGGGTTCGAACCTGCCAGCTCCAGTGCATGTGTCTGGCACCCTAGTCGCTGAGCTACAGGTGCCAAGTCCTATAAACCACTTTAAAAAATACTTTCTCCATTATGGAGAAGTCCATAAGATATGTCAAAATACCTTCCTGATGATCATAATGATGTTATTGATCTATGTAACATTTTCCCCAAGTCTACCGCACTTTTTAACATAAATTACTTTATCTGAACAACTTTCCTGTGAAGTGCTTACCCTGATTCTTATGTATAAGAAAAACTATTTGAATTTCCTTTTCTACCGACTCAGCTTTTGATTCCAGGACTTCTAATTCTGAGCCCACAAGTTTTCCTGCAAAGCATTTATGGAAATGAAATATCTCCTTGGCTATTGACAGAAATTTTATTGGTCCCATCTCCACTAAAATCTTGGCCCTATAATTCTTTGAATATTAGAGCTTGACTTGAATTAGCCAACTCATCTTTGTGGAAATAGTGTTTTAGAAAATTAATACTTCTCCTTTGAAAGGGAAAAGTGACTTTCTTTAAAAGATGCTAAAAACTTAGGGGGAAAATGTGGACGTCTATTTTTCTAGTTCATGGTGCAATAAGTATTTCAGACGGTTCATGCAAAGCCAGCTTCTTTATTCCAGTCAGCAAAGGTCATCTCCTCTACTAGCAATCCGTAGGTGAACAGTGGCAGGAGTGTTGCCTTGCCAAGGCACCGGCCTGGACACTGCCCAAGTTTGTTGCTGGTTTTTAAGCCAGTGTGGGAAAGCCAAACAGTCTTAAGAGTCTTTTCTATGACTGACTAGTGTCTTGTATGAAGACCCCTTGGCAGAATTTTTCCCCTAGCCGGACAGAGAGGAAACTGAGTGGGTTATGCATTCCCCACAGTTGTAAGCTATCTGGGCTCCTCCCGTCATGCTTCAAGTTTGTGGGACAGGGGAGAGAGGGCCTGATTCATTTAACAAATGTTTGTTTATTCACCGTGTACTACAGGTCTGGTACTTTGCCAGGTGTCCAAAGATAGAAAAGCCTGGGCTTACAGTTCAGTGGGAAGACTGGCAGAGGAACAGAAAGGAGAATCCAAGGTGACAGGCTCTGTATGGCGCAATCCAAGGTGCAATAAGCAGTGAAAGCACAGAGGCGAGATTGCAAATTTGCCTGGAGAAGTTAGGAAATGTTTCACTAAGGAGGCAGTGCTGGAAGAAATACTGAGTGAAATAGGAACTTGCCAAGCAGGAAAGGGAAAGTGGGGGCGGGGCACATTCTGGCAACGGGCAGAGTATATACAAGATTAGAGGCCCTGAGTGTTTGGAATGATCTGGAAATAAGGAGTCATTTCCTCCAGCAAGTGCATATGGTAAACAAGAGAAAGTCGGGGGAAGGGGCTGGCAAGTGTTGGCTGATGGGCAGATTCTAAAGAGTCTGCATGAAGTTTATTATGGGTTGAATTCTGTTTGCCAAAAATGATATGTCGCAGGTCTAACCCCCAATACCTTAGAATGTGACTTTATTTGGCGACAGGGTTGCTGCAGATGTGATTAGTTTAGTTAAGAGGAAGTCATACAGGATCAGGGTGCCCTTATTCCAAAATGACTGGTGTACTTACAAAAAGGCGGGAAATTTGGACACCTACAGGCACGAAGGGAAGACTGTGTAAGAACACTCAGGAGAGGACAGGCATGTGAAGACAGAGGCAGAAAGTGGATCTACACCATGGCAAATCAAGGAATGTCTGGGGCTATCAGAAGCTAGAAGGGACAAAGAAGGCATCCCTCCTAGAGGCTTTAAAGAGAGCCTAGCCCTGCCAGTACGTGATCTTGAACTTCTAGCCTCCAGAACTCTGAGACAACGTTCTCTGTTCTTTTAAGTCACCCAGTTCATACAGCCCCAGGGAACTAGTACGCTGTGCTAAATACTATAGATTTGAACGTAAGGTGGTATGTGTCCATTCATATGGGATAGGGAACTACTGAAAAAGCACAAAACAAGCAAGGGGCACAGTTAGATTTGTGTGTTCAATAAAAGGCGCTGGCTGAAATCTGGAGCATGGATCAGAGATGGGAAGCAGAAAAAAGTTGTACCTTTCCTCTAATTTTCAAAATTTTCATAGGTTACTGGTCACTATACTTCTTCAGTATTTCCTTGTCTGTGGAACACACATACAGAATGGAGAAAAGATCACCCTTCTCTCATTTTGCACTGAAATAGTATACAGGGTATCCATAAAGTTCATGTGCAATTTAAAATAGTTTTACATTGTCCATTGCACATGAACTTTATGGACACCTTGTATAATATTCCAGCTTTTCTGTCTGCATAATCTTGCCTGGACAAAAAGAGAGGCATGCTTTGAAATTTAGTCCTGAAGGACCTCCTTATTTAACTATGGGATTGTCATAATCAAAAATGGCAGTACTAATACTCTAATGCAAATACTTAAAATGATTTTGATATTGACATTTTGATAATTAAAAAATTCAGTTGAAAGCTCATAACATGAAATGAGTAAAATTAATTTTCCAGGAGCAAGCCATTTGAGTTCCCAGAATTGTTTTCCTTGCTCTTTATCCTAATTGTTAAAACTGATTTCTATCTCTATCTTGAAATATCTATTCCTAGGCAAGTGAAACACTTAAGAAACATGCCACATCTGAAATCAATACTAAGGATGCTGTAGTACAGCTGTGATTTTCTCTTAGGTTGATTTCTGCAGATGGCATGAACTGCGGTGATAATGTGTAGCCCTGATGCAAGCAAATGACTTCTTTCTAATTTGGGTGTGTGGCATTCAAACCTATGACACTCCTAAGGCTATATACTCTGTAGCTATTTCTAATCTTGAACAGCTTAACTCGATCCTATTATAAACGCAAAGGATGTGAGTGTGTTTTCAGTCTTTCAAGCAACATAAATGCACATGCACGCCCTTTGCAAGTGATGTATCTTTGCTAAAGGGAGAGAATTCCCCAGAGAGCAAGAAGACACAGCTGAAGCGTTCTGATTCACATTCTGCAATTTCATCATAACCTCCTGAGACACAACATGTTGTACTTGCAAAAAGTAAATAATTCAACGAAATATAAGATGTGTCTCCGTATATCTTTCATTGCATTCACTGGAATACGGTAACAAACACTGTCACAAAAATATTAATTATAAGCCCTAATAAAAAATGTGAAGTATATGTTTCTGGTTTTTTTTTAGAGACAGAGTCTCACTTTGTCACCCTCAGTAGAGTGCCATGGTATCACAGCTCACAGCAGCCTCCAGCACTTGGGCTTAGGCGATTCTCTTGCCTCAGACCCCTGAGTAGCTGGGACTACAGGCACTCACCACAATGTTTAGCTATTTTTTGTTGCAGTTTGGCAGGGGCTGGGTTCGAACCCACCACTCTCAGTATATGGGAACAGTGCCCTACTCACTGAGCCACAGGCGCTGCCTGAAGTTATGTTTCTAATTGAATTATATTAGAGGAGAAATTTAACATAACTTCCCTTTGTTTTAAACACAAAATGCACCATGTAATACATTTTTAAAAATCAATACTATTATTAAATTAAGACTTTCTAAATTTGAGAAACTTTTGTGTAAATAATTTAGTATTCAGATGTCTTAGCCTGATATGTGAAATTATGAGTTCATTTGGGAAAGTTAAGGCTCAGAGAAGATGTGAAGAGGCTTGATTTAAGGAAACAAAGATAGCTGAGGGCAGCTGGGGGCCCAAGAGTCTCCATTTGCGATGCCAACGTAATGCTGTACTATCGTCACCTGACCTTTATCCCCGGTGATTAAGCCCTGGGTGCAAAAAGAATAAGGGGTTTCTGTAGTTTGCGATTTCTACAAAATGATTTTTTAGAGAGGTTAGAGGCCTTAATCAGAATTATATTATGGGATGAATAGTTTCTTACTCTGGAAATTACATTTTCTCCAAAGAAAGAGCAGATGTAAGTATTTGGGAGGAGTTACGCACATAGATATTGATAGAGGGGTGCCCTGTCCGTTAGCAACTGACATGTGCGTCAGTATCAACAGTAGAATTACCTGATTGGGAAGGATATAGGTAGGTTAAGAATAGTAGCAAAAATGAACCAAAAATAGCCTATATCTACATGGAATGGTTTGGTATACTGGCCTGCCCACTGACATTCATTTATTTTTTTTCTTTCCTTCACTCCAGCATCATTTTTGGAGTTTATACCATCTGCCTCGTTTTGACAAATATGTCCATTTTTTGAGAGCCTGATACTTTCTGGATTTTTTAGAGGTAGTAATATCTAGTTCTGAAGCCATGAAATTGATTTTAAGAGAAGACTCTAGATGCCCCTATGCTGAATTGAAAGAAGAGTTACATGAAGATACAGATAGACAATATGGATAAGTTTAACCGCAACCATTCCACATACTTACATACTAACAATTCTGTTTCTTTATTGCAGGATAGAAAGAGACAAGAAAAGGGGAGATTTCTTGGAAGAGGAAAAGGAGCAGATACTTGATAAGCTGCTTTAGATCACTGCATCTCACTTAATCATCTAACCTCTAAACAACTATATCAAGTATTACTATCTCCTCTTTCACCAAAGGGAAACTGAGGCACAAAATAATAACTAACTCACTTAAAGTGAAAAAGCTAACATGTAGTAAAGATCGATAGTCCTCTCTGACTCCTAGCCAAACCCATTATGCATAATAAACCTCAGACGCCAACTGAGAGGGAAAGATAGCAAGCCGAATGTGCCCTGCTTCTTTCTCTGGCAGATCACTGTACATATAAGGCTCGGTTTTATGATTGCAAAATCATTCTTACTTTCTCCTCCTTTTCTTCTTCTGGTTTCTTTCCTTTCACTTTCTACTCTGTAATTCCTTTCAAGGGCTTAGTGTGCTGTCACTTTATCCTAAGACTCAGAGGACCATTTTTTAGGAGCAGTCAGAAGTGTACACTGAAGGCTGAGGTCACTCTAAATTAACCCGGCCGAGGTTGGAGCCTATGCACGTCTATGAGACAGTGGACACACTTTGAAAGGATGGAGAAGTAAGTAATTGAAATTAAGCCGAGCTGAGGAGGGAGAAACATCAAAAGGACACACCGGGAAGCCTGTAAATCCTAAAAAGAAAAAAAGAATGCATCATATAGAGGCCCTCAAATATGTATGGAAAATGTCTTCAACCACGCAGCCTTTATAATAACAGCATTTCCAGAAGAGGCCGTATTGAGAAGTCTAGAGACAGTGTTACCAAATTCCAGAGCAAGTCAGGGAGTTCCAGAAGATGCTTCCCATACACATTGTAAATCCATAATTGCCTCACTGGTTCTGAGGTGTGGCTTTCTAAAATATGGTTTTGTTTCTTTTTAACATTGATTCTTTGCCACCATCTATAAATCAAGAAGATAGCTGAATGCCATCACATAAAATATCTCTTACCATCCTAACAAGTCTGGGAGAAAGGCTATATTTTTCCCATTACACAAAGAAGGGACTAGAAATCAGAGAGAAGTGAAACTACAGACACCACAGATTCCAAATTTAAACTGAAGATTCCTTCCTTTAAAGTCTAGTAGTCATCCCTTATACCATGCTGCATAAACTTCTAAACATCATGGTGAATACAAAGGTACCACTCTAAAAAATGCAAAAGTGCGGGCGGCACCTGTGGCTCAAAGGAGTAGGGTGCCAGCCCCATATGCTAGAGGTGGCGGGTTCAAACCCAGCCCCGGCCAAAAAAAAATACAAAAGTGCTCAGCAGATACTAGGAGTATAATAAAAATTTGGTGATTGGTTGATGCATTTAATTGTGAAAAGCCAAACGATGTACTAGGTTTCCTTGCCAAGGGGGTATATTTCTAAACAATGGAAACAACGGGCATATCGTAGCTTATTTACTTTGACACATATGCAGAATGACTTGCTAATAAGTTCTGTCTTTTTTACTGGTAAAGACATAATCTCATCTTTCTAATAATTTGCCCAGATAAAAAGCCCAAGCTGGGCAGTGCCTGTACTCAGTGGGTAGGGCACCAGCCCCATATACTGAGGGTGGTGGGTTCAAACCTGGCCCCGGCCAAACTGCAACAAAAAAAAAGAGCCGGCGTTGTGGCAGCCTCCTGTAATCCCAGATACTCTGGAGGCTGATGCAAGAGAATCGCCTAAGCCCAAGAGCTGGAGATTGCTGTGAGCTGTGACATCACAGCTCTCTACTGAGGGTGACAAAATGAGACTCTGTCTCTAAAAAAAAAAAAGAAAAAAACCCAAGCTGATGCCTTGGTTGGCAACCCATCAGTTGTAACCACATTTCAATTCAATCGTGTTTAGTCAAGGGAAGCTCTTCTCCACTTTCATTTGAACTGAATTGATGCACAATGAATATAATTATCAAATGTACTAATCGTGTTGGGTAAGAATATGCAAGGGTTTCAAGACTGTTGGGAACAGCACATTATAAGAGCTAGGTACTCAATTTCAGAAGGCCTTATAACATAAACATTTCTAAATCATTAGTTTTCTTACCATATAACATAAGTGGTTTTCATTTCTCATAGTGTATGCCGATATTTAAAGGAACATTTAAAAATTTGTATCTGTTGTGTCATATATGGCTACCACTGTATAACGCCACTTAAAAATTCCTGTTTTTTGAAGAGGTGAAGACAAAGGTTCAGGTGGATCAAATAAAACCTTTTTAATAATTCTTTCTTTTATTACTTATCTAATGCAAAGAAACACACACACACCCCACCTCAAGATCCCTTTCAAACCTATCTGGATGATTCACACATCTGAGGACTTAGGGATCAGGAACAAATAATATTGGAAAGTCTTAATACATAAGGCATCATCATTAGCAAACTTGGCATTTTGTGTGGCCCTCTGGCAGAGGGTGTGGCTTTGCTCCTTAGTGATAGAATAGGATGCTGTCTATGGGCTACTAGTCATTCAGAAGTGGTATTGGCAGAAGATTTCATGGCTCCTAGAACCACAGAAAGTCTATTCACCAAAATATCCATACCAGAGAGGAGTTGTTGAAAGAGAAAATTGAAAATGGTGGTAGGGAACATCAAAAAAAGAAACCAAACCAACTTATTCATTCTAAGAAGTTGCATGAATGTCAGATAAATGGTTTTTAATCCAGCTTGGATATTAAGCTCAAAACAAATTCATAATGACCCAGTTAAGAACATCAGATTCCATTTATGTAAGCATGAAAGAAAATAATGATTATATTATAATCATAAAAGTTACATGCAAAATCATTTTGTAAAAACTGGAAAATATGTGGCAAGTGGCCTGGTTATTTGTGGTACCTTTTGCTTGGGGATTTTTCTACTCTGTGATTTATCAAAAGTCCCAAACACTCTCTGATGATATTTTTAACCAAGTCAGTTGGAAAGCATAAAACTACCTCTGGGGATTTTTCTAAAGGGATGCGCCCTTCAGAAGCTCTGTAAATTTCTCCAGCTGACCAGAAAGACCTTGAATAC
Organism: Perodicticus potto; assembly: GCA_963574655.1. Taxonomy (NCBI): domain Eukaryota; kingdom Metazoa; phylum Chordata; class Mammalia; order Primates; family Lorisidae; genus Perodicticus; species Perodicticus potto. The sequence goes on along the minus strand of CAUYRH010065587.1, from coordinate 4,038 downwards.
CGAGCATTATAAAGGGCCACATAGTACATTCTTGGCCCTCTTTCCTTTTGTTTCCTCAAGTGTGAGGTCCCTAAGGTGATAGGTCTTACAAGAATGGGATTCAGAAGACCCTGACCAAAATCCCAGCTGAGACCTGAAACTGATTGACCTTGGGCCTCAATCCTCAGTGGCCTTTTGCCTCATTTAATAACTTGTGAAAATGTCAAAAAGATGTCTTGGATAGGTGAAAAGGAAACTGAAAAGTGAAGGAATAATGAATTGTTTTCGCCTACTCAGAGGTTATTTTCAAACTACAGTGAAAATAATATGTCACCCAAGGAGCTTATAAAAGAATGTCCATCCTAGAAATTCTAATTCAGTAAGTCTGGAGTAGGCAAATATTAGTAATGTTTTAGGTAACTCTGATGCAATAGGTTCACAGAACCACATGTTGAGAAATTCAGATTTAGAACATAATGTTCTAGCAAAATTAAAAAGAGATGGTTTTATTTGGAATTATCAGATATGCAGTGATTCTTCTTTCCAATGCCATTTCTCTCACTTAAATCTTCATCTTGGGACTTACAAAGCCTCTGATTCTCTATTAAAATGATTTCCCTAAGTCTCCCTCACAAATAGAACTAGATCAGCTTTTCACATCTGTGCAGCGTGGAGTTCCAGGAAGGGCACAGTGGTAATAATGCCAAGTGTACAAAACACAGCACATTGCTTCTTGCCTGATTATTTTAAAATTGGGGAAAAAGAAGTGTTCACTAATTTGTCATGTAAGGTGCTGAGTTTGGGCATATTTTCACAGGATTCATGTCCTTCCTCACAGATGAGGGTTTAATAACTCACAACTACTCATTCCTACACAAAGTTTACCCATGAAAGAGGTCTTAGTAGTTACCTCGTGCTACCTATTTATTTTACCATGACAGAGACCCTAGCTAATAAGCATCTGGCTTGTTGTCCAATCCAGAATATTCACAAATGAAGAAGTTTCCCACCCAAAAGAAGCCTAATTGAGAGCCATGTCTGCACTTAGAAAGATTTCCCCATGGAATCAAACTTTGCTATCCAGTATCCAGTGATAAAGGGGAATCCTGTGTCTTAAATGATAGTAGTAATTCCTTCATGTTAGTAAATGCAGGACATTGTTAGAGTATCTTACTCATAGTACACAAAGGAAGGATTACAGATTCATTTCATGAAGAGATATACCCCTTTAATCGAAACATATGAAGCAGAATTCTTTTTCCTTCAAGTATTGAAAGTCCAGCATTAATAGCATTTAAAAAGTGACTTTCTCTAAAATGATATTCTTCCCACATTCCACAGTAAAATATAAGAATGAACTTTGCCCAACTGCTATTTAGGTTATTTGCCCATTTTCCTTCCATGCATATAAAAATTGTTGATATTTTCGATCTTAATCTTCATCTGCTATTTGAATAATTATTTGTCTTCAGAATTGGTTCTGTTAACCCAGTCAGCAAAACTCCCTAGATTCTCCAACTTCTTCTTCAATCCGATAAAGCCCTGAAAGTTATTGATTGTGCAAATGTGAAAAATTAACTTATCAAAAACCAGCACAATAAAATGGGAACAGGCCAAAGAAAAAGAAACCTAAAGAATATTGTTTTAACTGGAAGTCACACCATTAACTGTTACAATGACCGTATTCCTGTTATGCTCTGTGATACATTTATCACCGTGTGGGAATAATTTAATCTATCCCATACAGAGAGCAGGAACACTCAGTGGCCTTAGAATAGAATGGCCTGGCCACAAACAACTGATCAAAGTTTCTTGCAGGGTAACAGGCCTAACTTTTTATTTTTAGAGGAAATAATCTCTAAAAGTCAAATTTGCTTTTAAACCTGTGATGTCTTTAACCACTTCTTTTTTTCCAGTTTTTCAATTGACACCTTGGTGTGAGTTAAAGAGGGTTGCATCAGTCATTCTGCACTTTTACAGAAGATACCTTGCGGTGGTCGACAATCACAAGCAAGAAACTAAGTGCCCTTTGTGGGTGACTGCGCAGGCACTTCTGATTTCTTGCCAAATCATTCAGAATGCCACAAATCCATTAAATCTCTCCACAGGGAGGAAAAATCCCAGCATTCTAGAGAGAGAATTTATGAGTTCATTTCAATCACCACAAATGAAAGCCACCCTTAATATTCATTAGAAATTTTACAGTGGCAATATGCATTATCTATTCGAATGCCCCTCTGAAAGGCAAATTTCCCTTGAAACCTTACATGGCTCCAAGCCACTCTTTGTAGAAACAATGGCCTATGTCCAAGTGGATTCAAAGGAGGCAAAGGGATGACATTTCCTTATCCATTGGTAATGATTCTATTAAACCACTGTGGTAACGGTGAACTTCTAAGTCTTCAAAATTAAAGGACATATTTGGAATGGGTAGTCATGACATGGTATCACTTTTCTGCTGTCATCTGTAACTACACGTCCAGAAGTGAATGGGACTTTTCGTTTGGCATCACAGAAGATGACTTTTGAAAATGACATTTCTTTCATTTGAAGAAATGCATATGCCAGGCACATCACTCTATGAACATGAGAGTTTCTTATTAATCTCCATCTTTCTGCCTCTATAGTTCAAGTCACCATTAGTTTCATGTATTTTTCCCTTCTAATCCATTCTATTCCCTGTGTGTGGAGTCCAAATATAAACTGAAGCATGTGTTTTTACACCCTTAACAAACAAACAAGAAACAGAAAAACAAGTCCTTGGCTTAAAACACTTTTGCACAATTCCTCATTGCTTTTAGGGAACAAACAACAAAACATCACAAACTGTAAGTCCACATGTGATCTGACTCCTTCCTCAGACTTATCCTACGCCTACATCCTTACTTTCTCTCCCACGATTATGACCATTCCCCTGTTCTTACCATCTGGAGGTAATTAACTCTTCTCTTCCATCAGATTTGCGCTCAATCATCATTATCCCAAAAGCCTTTTCTCACTCCTTGAGTAGGTCAAATAGGCCCATTATACCTTCATAGAATCATACAACAACTCTCACCAAAGTTGTGAGTTTATGTTTATTTATGTGATTGTTCCTGTTTTTATCTCATTAGACTATGAGGTCCATAATATCTATTTCCACCCAACATTTTATTTTCCTTGTATAGCACAATGTAAATACTCCAAACAAATTGCTGAGTGAATGAATACATGGAACACATGTATTACATTAACGCATCTCATGCCCTGGCTCAAAGTCCTTTATGTGTGTGAGATGCAAGCTTCACGTTGGGTTGGGCTTGAGGTGAGTGACAATACAGCTATATTTCTAATGCAATTATTCATCAGTATAGTTGTATTTAATAGCTGAGAACCATGAGATGCATAAAGATCTTACACTGAATATTCATAAGGTTTTTTAGAGTGAATTGAACCACTTGCTTTACAACTTCCCAGGAAGGGGACAAGGGACATGATTGTCTTTTCTTCATTTTTCATTCTCTTCTAAAAAAAAGGCGGGTATGACTGAGAGTTACATTCTGACTTTGAAATAAAATATCATGAAATGCATATGTGATGTGGTTATGATAAAATATATGAAAGGAGTTTTAAAAAGCTAAAAATCATTTTACATGAGCACAATACTGTTAATACAGTGACTATTTGTGAGGTCAAAAAAGGGCGATGGTGAGTCCAGGACATGCACCTGGCCCCATCTCATTTTTGTCTGCGTGGCTCAAAGACTTGCAGGCTTATGTTCACTGCAGTTGCCTCAGAGAGCCAAAAGCAGACTCTCAGATTGTGATTACTGTGTACGTTTCAATGAGGTAGTCCTGCCTTTCTTAACTCCAGGAAAAAAGTCAGCAAAATACATGAAATAATCTTAAAAACTAGTGAAAATGAATAATGTGCTTTCTTTTTTTTTTTTTTTTTTTTTTGAGACAGAGCCTCAAGCTGTCACCCTGGGTAGAGTGCTGTGGCATCACAGCTCACAGCAACCTCCAACTCCTGGGCTCAAGCGAGTCTCCTGCCTCCGCTGGGACTACAGGCGCCCGCCAC
>CAUYRH010065585.1:0-26534 GCA_963574655.1 Perodicticus potto | reverse complement strand
GCTGTGGCATCACAGCTCACAGCAACCTCCAATTCCTGGGCTCAAGCGAGTCTCCTACCTCTGCCTCCCAAGTAGCTGGGACTACAGGCACCTGCCACAACGCCCGGCCAGTTTTTGGTTGCAGCCGTCATTGTTGTTTGGTGGGCCTGGGCTGGATTCGAACCCGCCAGCTCAGGTGTACGTGGCTGGCGCCCCAGCCGCTTGAGCCACAGGCGCGGAGCCCCAAATACATTTTTAATCATAATCTCATCATGTTAAGATTTTGGTATATTCATTTGTTTCTCCAAATACATTTTTAATCTATTCCTACATTGATAGCATTCTCTGGGAATATCATTTTAATGCAAACTGTATTCAACCTGAACATACACACACAAAAGTGTAAAATTTATAGCTTATTGAACTTTTTTTGGTAGAGACATAGTCTCACTTTATCGCCCTCAGTAGAGTGCTGTGGCATCACACAGCTCACAGCAACCTCCAATTCCTGGGCTTAGGCGATTCTCTTGCCTCAGCCTCCGGAGTAGCAGGGACTACAGGCGCCCGCCACAACGCTCGTCTATTTTTCTGTTTTGCAGTTCGGCCAAGGCCGGGTTTGAACTCTGAACTCGCCACCTTCGGTATATGGGGTCAGCACTCTACTCGAAGAGCCACAGGCGCCGCCCCTGGCTATTTTTTTTGTTGCAGGTGTCATTGTTGGTTAGCTGGCCCAGGCTGGGTTCCAACCTGCCAGCTAAGGTGTATGTGGCTGGCGCCATGTGGGTGCCAAGCCTACATTATCAATCACTATGAGAATTCCATTGTTCCACATTCCCATTAACAATTACTATTGTATGACTTTTCGCTTTAGCTATTCTAAAAAGCACAGGGAGACATAATCTTTTTTTACTGAGATGATATATTTACATGATATGCAATTCATGATTTTACACTCTGGACGTATACAATTCAGTGGCTTTTTGTTCATTTGCAATGTTATGACTATAGTTATATCTAATTTTAGGGCGGTGCCTATGGCTCAGTGGGCAGAACGCCGGCCCCCATATACCCAGGGTGGTGCCTTTGAACCCGGCCTTGGGCAAATAGCTGGGCATCGTTGCGGGCACCTGTAGTCTCAGCTACTCGGGAGGCTGAGGCAAGAGAATCAGTTAAGCCCAGGAGTTGGAGGTTACTGTGAGCTGTGACATGAAGACACTCTATTGAGGGCGATAAAGTAGACTGTCTCTAAAAAAAAAAAGAAAGAAAGAAAATCGGTTCGGCGCATGTGGCTCAATGGGCTAAGGCGCCAGCCATGTACACCTGAGCTGGCGGGTTCGAATCCAGCCCGGACCCACCAAAAGATGACCTGGCGTAGTGGCGGGCGCCTGAAGTCCCACCTACTTGGGAGGCAGAGGCAAGAGACTCTCTTGAGCCCAGGAATTGGAGGTTGCTATGATGCCAGAGCACTCTATCCAGGGTGACAAGCTCTGTCTCAAAAAACAACAACAACAACAAAAAAATAGCTGGGCGTTGTGGAGGGTGCCTGTGGTCCCAGTTACTCGGGAGGCTGAGGCAGGAAAATCGCCTAAGCCCAGGAGTAGGGGGTTGCTGTGAGCTGTGTGAGGCCACGGCGCTCTACCAAAGAGGATAAAGTGAGACTCTGTCTCTACAAAAAAAAAAAAAAAAAAGGAGCCTTTCGGCCGGAGACACCATCTTCCAGTAGTTCACCAAAATGACAAACCAGAAGGGAAAGAGTAAAGGCACCCGTTACGTATACTCTAAACCTCTTAGAAAACATGCAGTTGGGGCGGCGCCGGTGGCTCAAAGGAGTAGGGCACCGGCTCCAGTGCTGGAGATGGAGGGTTCAAACGCAGCCCCGGCCAAAAACTGTAAAAAAACAAAAAACACACACAAAAAACAGAGTTGTTCCTTTGGCCACATATATGCGAATCTACAAGAAAGGTGATATTGTAGACCACAAGGGAATGGGTGCTGTTCAACGAGGCATGCCACACAAATGTTACCATGGCAAAACTGGAAGAGTCTACAATGTTACCCGGAATGCTGTTGGCATTGTTGTAAACAAACAAGTTATGGGCAAGATTCTTGCCAAGAGGATTAATGTTCGTATTGAGCATATTAAGCACTTTAAGAGCTGAGATAGCTTCCTGAAACGTGTGAAGGAAAATGATCAGAAAAAGAAGGAAGCCAAAGAGAAAGATACCTGGGTTCAACTCAAGTGCCAGCCTGCTCCACCCAGAGAAGCCCACTTTGTGAGAACCAACTGAAAGGAGCCTGAGCTCCTGGAACCCATTCCCTGTGAATTCATGGCATAATAAGCATATAACATAGCACACAGGAGTACCAGTGGGCCCATGTTTTTAGGTGCTGGAACCTATTGATTCCCCGTGAGCTCACAGCATAATAGGTGTACAGCATAGCACGCAGGATAACCAACAGACCCCAAGTAACAGTGATACAAGGTGCCAGAACCAATTTCCCATGAATTCAAAAGTCAATCAACGCTTTGTCACATCCAATGGCAAGGTGCCACCCTGAGCTAGTGGAACCTCTTCCCTATGAATTCATGGCACGAGAGATACAAATAATAGCCTACTGCTACTGTAAAAATGTTTCTTGTTCATTCACTAAAAGTGTGACTTTTTCCCCCCAAAGAAGTATTAAAGCAAATTTTAATGTGTCCTAAAAAAAAAAAATTATAAAAGGAAAACCTCTAGGCGGTGCCCATTGCTCAGTGGGTAGGGCACCAGCCACATATACTAATGCTGGCAGCATTAGAATCCAGCCCTGGCCAGCTAAAACAACGACAACTACAACACAAGTATAGCCATGCATTGTGGTGTGCTCCTGTCGTCCAGACTACTCGGGAGGATGAGGGAAGAGAATCGCCTAAGCCCAAGAGTTAGAGGTTGCTGTGAGCTGTGATACCACTGTACTTTATAGACTCTGTGTCTCTAAAAAAAAAAGAAAGAAAAAGAAAGAAACAGTATCTTACTTTGGAGCCCTCAGTAGAGTGCTGTGGCGTCATAGCTCACATCAACCTCAATCTCTTTGGCTCAAGCCATTCTCTTGCCTCAGCCTCCCAAGTAGTTGGGACTATGGGTGCCCATCACTACGTTGGGCTACTTTTACAGATGAGGTCTCTCTTTGGCTCAGGCTTGGTCTCGAACCTGTGAGTTCAGGCAATCCACCCACTTTGGCCTCCTAGGATTATAGGCATGAGCCACTGTGCCTGACACAGAACTTATTTCTTTTTTTTTGGTAGAGACGGAGTCTCACTTTAAGGTCCTGGGCAGAGTGCCGTGACGTCACACAGCTCACAGCCACCTCCAGTTCCTGGGCTTAGGCGATTCTCTTGCCTCAGCCTCCCAAGTAGCTGGGACTACAGGCGCCTGTCACAACGCCTGGCTAGTTTTTTGTTGCAGTTTGCCAGGGGCTGCGTTTGAACCCACGACTGTCTTTATATGGGTCCAGCACCTTATAGACTGAGCCACAGGTGCCGCCCCAGAACTCATTTCTTAATCAGAGTACAAGTTACATAGGTACATTCAGTTTGCAAAAATTTATTTAAATATACAATAGTGGCTCGGCGCCTGTGGCTTAACGGGCTAAGGCGCCAGCAACGTACACCTGAGCTGGTGGGTTCGAATCCAGCCCGGGGCCCGCCAAACAATGATGGCTGCAACCATAAAATGGCCTGGCGTTGTGGTGGGCGCCTATAGTCCCAGCTACTTGGGAGGCGGAGGCAAGAGGCTTGCTTGAGCCCAGGAATTGGAGGTTTCTGTGAGCTGTGATGCCACTGCACTCTTATCTAGGGTGACAGCTTGAGGTTCCGTCTCAAAAATAAATAAATAAATAAATAAACAATAGTTATGTGCCTATTTTTCTGGATGTACATTAAATTTCATAAAAACTCTTTTTAGATAGGGGTCCACTGTTGCCTGGGCTGGAGTGAAGTGGCCTCACTATGGCTCACAACAACTTGAACCTTCTCAGCTCAAGGGATCTTCCTTCCTCATCCTCCCAAAATGCTAAGTTTATAAACCTCAGCTGCTGTGCCCATTATCCATCAGAAATTTAAACAAAATAAAAATAATGGGCTGGGCATGGTGATTCACATCTGTAAGCCTACCACTCTGGAGGGCTCAGGCCGGTGGATTGCATGGGTTCAGAAATTCCAGACCAGCCAGAGTGAGAGTGAGACCCCCACCGCTACTAAAAACAGAAAAAATTTGCAGAGCATGTATGGTTGGTGCAGGCCTGTACTCCTAGGTACTTGGGAGGCTGAGGCACGAGGATTGCTTGAGCCCAAGAGTTTAAGGTTCCTATCAGCTACAATGACACCACTCTACCCAAGATGATAGAGTGAGACTCAACATCAAATTAGTATAATAAAATAAAATGAAGGCAAACATTTTTAAAAGAAAGATAACACTACACTAGCAAAATAAGATTACAAACATTATCACATATGTAAAATTGAATTACCTTTCTGCTTTTCACTGTATATCACTTATGTAAGAAAGTGTTTGCTATAAAAATAAAAGTATAGGGCGGCGGCCCCATATGCTGGAGGTGGTGGGTTCAAACCCAGCCCCGACCAAAAACTGCAAAATAAATAAATAAATGAATAAAAAAAAGTATAAAAAATAACAATAAAGTATTAATATTCATGTAAAAAATCCACACATTATAAATAATTTTTTTTTTTTGAGACAGCCTCAAGCTGTCACCCTGGATAGAGTGCTGTGACATCACAGCTCACAGAAACCTCCAATTCCTGGGCTCAAATGAGTCTCTTGCCTCCACCTCCCAAGTAGCTGGGACTACAGGTGCTAGCCACAAAGCCCGGCTATTTTTTGTTTTGGTTGCAGCCATCATTGTTGTTTGGCGGCCCGGGCTGGATTTGAACCCCACAGCTCAGGTGTATGTGGCTGGCGCCTTCGCCCATCGAGCCATAGGCGCCGAGCCAGTTAATAATGTTTTTTGACACCCTGGCTAGTTAACCAAATTAACAGACTAAAGCCGATTTCTGGATGGCACCTGTGGCTCAGTGGGGAAGGTGCCGGCCCCATGCATGGAGGGTGGTGGGTTCAAACCTGGCCCTGGCCAACCTGCAATGAAAAATAGCCGGGCATTGTGGCGGGCGCCTGTAGTCCCAGCTACTCATGAGGCTAAGGCAAGAGAATCACCTAAGTCCAGGAGTTAGAGGTTGCTGTGAGCTGTGACGCCATGGCATCCTACTGAGGGCGATAGAGTAAGACTCTGTCTGGGGAAAAAAAAAAAGGCTGGCTTTTCTAAGCAGTGGAGAGCATAGCTTTTTTTTTTTGAGCGAGACAGAGACTCAAGCTGTCACCCTGCATAGAGTGCCATGGCATCACAGCTCACAGCAATCTCCAATTCCTGGGCTCAAGCGAGGATCCTGCCTCCGCCTCGCAAGTAGCTGGGACTACAGGCGCCCGCCACAACGCCTGGCCATTGTTTGGTTGCAGCCGTCATTGTCGTTTGGCAGGCCCAGGCTGGATTCGAACCTACCAGCTCAGGTGTACGTGGCTGGCGCCTTAGCCTGTTGAGCCACAGACACAGAGCCAGAGCATAGCTTTTTAACAATGACATAAGAGGAAAAAGTGAGCCCAACCTCAAAACGTGGAACAGAAATTAAAATGAATTTAAACATCTAAATTGGATCATGCCTAGCACTCTGGGATGCCAAGACTGATAGATTGCGTGAGCTTAGGAGATCAAGACCAGCCTGAGCTAGAATAAGACCCAGTCACCAAAAATAGCCAGGCCAGGTGGTTCACGCCTGTAATCCTAGTGCTCTGGGAAGCCCATGCTGGTGGATTGCTTGAGCTTAAGAGTTTAATACCAGCCTGAGCAAGAGTTTGAGACTAGCCTGAGCCATAATCCAGACCTTGTCTTTATTAAAAATAGAAAAACTGGCTCGGCGCCTGTGGCTCAACGGTCTAAGGCGCCAGCCACGTACACCTGAGCTGGTGGGTTCGAGTCCAGCCCGGGTCCGCCAAACAACAATGACGGCTGCAATCAAAAAATGGCTGGGCGTTGTGGCAGGGCACCTGTAGTCCCAGCTACTTGGGAGGCAGAGGCAAGAGACTCGCTTGAGCCCAGGAATTGGAGGTTGCTATGAGCTGTGATGCAACAGCACTCTATCCAGGGTGACAGCTTGAGGCTCTTGTCTCAAAAAAAAAAAAAAAAAGAAAGAAAACATCTGGGGCTGAGCGCAGTGGCTCATGCCTGCAATCTTAGCACTTTGGGAGGCTTAGACAGGAGGATTGCCTGAGATAATGAGCTGGGAGACAAGGCTGAGCTAGAGTGAGCTCCCCATCTCTAAAAATAGACAGGCCTTGTGGTGGGCACCTATAGTCCCAGATACTTGGGAGGCTGAGGCAAGAGAATTGCTTTAGGCCAAGTTTGAGATTGCTGTGAGCTATGACATCACAGCACTCTACAAGGGTGACAAAGTGAGACTGTCAAAAAAAAATAAACACAGGGTGGCGCCTGTGGCTCATTGAGTAGGGTGCTTGCCCCATATACCAAAAGTGGCAGTTTTAAATCTGGCCTCAGAGGAACTGCAAAAACAGAAAAATAGCTGGGTGTTGTGGCAGGCACCTGTAGTCCCAGCTATTCGGGAGGCTAAGGCAAGAGAATCACCTAAGCCCAGGAGTTGGAGGTTGCTATGAGCTGTGTGACACCACGGCACTCTACCGAGAGTGATAAAGTGAGACTCTGTCTCTACAAAAAACAAAACAAAACAAAAAACACAGGGGCAGTACCTGTGCTCATTAAGTAGAGCAATGGTCCCATATACCAAAAGTAATGGGTTCAGACCCTGCCTCGGCTGAACTGCAAAAATAGCCCAGCATCGTGGCGGGCCCCTGTAGTCCCAGCTACTAGGGAAGATGAGGCAAGAGGATAGCCTAAGCCCAAGCCCAAGAGTTGGAGGTTGCTGTGAGCTGTGTGGACACCATGGCACTCTGCTGAGGGCAATAGAATGAGACTCTGTCTCTATAAAAAAAAAAAAAAAAAAAAAAGCAGGAGTAAAAAATGAAAAGCCAGGCTCGGTGCCTGTGGCTCAAGCAGCAAAGGTACCAGCCACATACATCTGATCTGGCGGGTTTGAATGCAGCCCAGGCCCGCCAAACAACAATGATGGCTGCAACCAAAAAAGGGCCGGGCGTTGTGGTGGGCACCTGCAGTCCCAGCTACTTGGGAGGCGGAGGCAGAAGACTTGCTTGAGCCCAGGAATTGGAGGTTGCTGTGAGCTGTGATGCCACAGCACTCTATCCAGGGTGACAACTTGAGGCTCTGTCTTAAAAAAAAAAAAAACCAACAATGTGCTTTCAAGATTTGGAAAAAATTCTGATTTTGTTTGGAACATGAAAAAATCGCATATTCAAAAGGGAATTTTTTTTTTTATAGAGACAGAGTCTCACTTTGTTGCCCTCAGTAGGGTGCAATGGCATCCGTCACAGCTCCAGCAACCTACAGCTCTTGGGCTTAGGCATTTCTCTTCACTCAGCCTAGCTGGGACTACAGGCTCTTGCCACAACACCCAGCTATCTTTGTTGCATTTTGGCGGGGGCGGGTTTGAACCTGCCACAGTCATACTCATTCAGCCACAGGCACTGCCCCAAAGGCAATTCTTAACACAAAAAGGCGGGGGGCATCTCCCTACCAAACTTTAGGTTATACTACAAGGCCATAGTGACCCAAACAGCATGGTATTTGCACAAAAATAGACAGACATTTGGAATTGAATAGAAAACCAAGCAATGAAACTGACGTCTTACAGCCACCTGATATGTGATAAACCAAACAAGAACATACACTGGGAAAAAGAATCAGAATCCCTATTCAATAAAGGGTGCTGGGCTAACTGGACAATCACCTGTAAAAGTCAGAAACTGGACCTGTACCTTTAACCACTTACAAAAACTGATTCAAGATGGATAAGATTTAAACCTAAGGCATGAAATAAAATCCCCAAAGAAAGTGTGGTAGAAACACTTGTACATATCAGCCTGGGGACAGATTTCATGAGGACAGTATCTGCAGCAATTGTAACAAAAATACACAAATGGGACTTAATTAAACTGCATAACTTCTATACATCTAAGGAGACAACCAAAGCAAACAGGTAAGCTTCAGAATGGGAAACAATATTTGGCTATTATGAATCAGACAAAAGCTTGAAAACTAGGATCTACAGAAAACTCAAATTAATCAACCAAAGAACCTACAATCCTTTACCACTGTGCAAGAGAGATGAATAGAACCCTCTCTAAAGACAGACGCGAAGCTCAATTTGTAATCACCAAAATGTGGACACAGCCTTAATGCTCGCCAACCCAGGAATGGATTAACAAGCAGTGGTATATGTATACCATAGAATACTATCCAGCCATTAAAAAAGATGAAGACTTAGCTGGGCATTGCAATGGGCACCTATAATCCCAGCTAATTAGGAGGCCGCGGCAAAAGAATCATTTAAGCCCAAGAGTATGAGGTTGCTGTGAGCTGTATTGCTGCAGCACTCTACTGAGGGTGACATAGTAAGACTGTCTCAAAAAAAAAAAGGAAAGGGGCTCGGCACCTATGGCTCAAGCAGCTAAGGCGCCAGCCACATACACCTGAGCTGGTGGGTTTGAATCCAGCCAGGGCCTACCAAACAACAACGACGGCTGCAACCAAAAAATAGGCAGGCATTGTCTCAGGGGCCTGTAGTCCCAGCTACTTGGGAGGCAGAGGCAGGAGAATCGCTTGAGCCCAGGAGTTCGAGGTTGTTGTGAGCTGTGATGTCAGAGAACTCTACCCAGGGTGATAGCTTGAGGCTCTGTCTCAAAAAAAAGGAAAGGAAACTTTCCATCTTTTTTTTTTTTTTCTCTTCAGTTTTCGGCTCGGGCTGGGTGTGAATCCACCACCTCTGGCATATGGGGCTGGTGCCCTACTCCTTTGAGACAGACACTGCCCATTTTTCATATTTTGTTTTCACCTGTATGAATTGGAACACATTATTTTTAGTAAAGTTTAACAAGAATGGACAAGCAAGAAGAATCCTATGTACTGGGTGGCTCCTGTGGCTCAAAGGAGTAGGGAGCCAGCCCCATATGCTGGAGATGGCGAGTTCAAACCCAGCCCTGGCCAGAAAACTGCAAAAAAATTTAAAAATCCTATGTACTCTGGTTTTGTTGGCTGGCGCCTGTGTCTCAGTGAGTAGGGCACTGGCACCATATACCGACAGGGGGTAGAGTGGGGGGGGGGGTTCAAACCTGGCCCTGGCCAAACTGCAACAAAAAATAGGCGGGCGTTGAGGTGGATTCCTGTAGTCCCAGCTACTTGGCAGGGCGAGGCAAGGGAATTGCCTAAATCCAAGAGCTAGAGGATGCTGTGAGCTGTGACACCATGGCACTCCACTGAGGGCTACAAAATTAGACTGTCTCTTAAAAAAAGAGAAGAGAATCCTATATACTCAATTCTGATATGAGGACAATTAATGACCTTGTCCACGGTGGAGGAAGCAGAGAGCAGCGAGAGGTAAGGGGTGGGGTGCGGTGAGGAAGTGTGACCCAACTTTAGGGGGCAGGACACAATTATAACAGGGACTTTACCTAACAAACGCAATCAATGTAACCTGAATCCTTGTACCCTCAATGAATCACCAACAATAGGAAGGAAGGAAGGGAGGAAAGAAGCAAAAAGGAAGCAAAGAAAGACCTACCAATGGCTAACAAACATGAAAAAATGCTAATCCTCCCTAATCTGTGAAAAGGAAATCAAAACCACCCTGAGATTATCACCTAACCCCAGTGAGAATGCCTCACATCACAATGCCTCAAAGCTGCAAATGTTGACATGTACGTGGAGAAAAGGGAGCACTTTTTACACTGTTTGGTGGGCCTGCAAACTAATACAGCCTTTTTGGAAGGAAGTATCCCAAAGAACTCAAATTAGATGTCGCATTTGAACCTAGCATGCCATGATCATATCTACTTAGAAGAAAAAAACCCATTTTATCATAAAGACATGTTTATAGCAGCTCAATTTATAATTGCCTACACGTGCAAACAACCTCATTGCCCACCAATCCACAAATGGATTAACAAGCTGTGATATATGTACACCGTGGAATACTATTCAACCATTAAAAGAGATGGAGACTTTACATCTTTTGTATTAACCTGGATTGTGGTGGAACACATTCTTCTTAGTAAAGTATCACAAGCAATCACCTGATGTACTCTATACTAATATGAAGCCAGCAGACAATCTGATGCAAACCCAAATAGGTGAAAAACACATTTCAAGCTGGGGAGAGGAAACATGAGAGAGGAGGGGGTTGAGGTGCTCTCACTGAATGGGCGAGAGGTGGGTGGGGGTGTGGGGTTGGCACACCTTTTGACTGTGGGACGTAATGACAAGAGAGATTTTTTTTTTTTTTTTTGGCCGGGGCTGTGTTTGAACCCACCACCTCAGGCATATGGCATATGGGGCTGGTGCCGTACTCCTTTGAGCCACAGGCACCTCCAAGAGACTCTACCTTAAAAACAAAAACAAAAACATATTTTCACCTGGTTGTTTGTACCCTCATGTTAACATGAAATAAATTTACTTTTTCCTTGGGTCGGTGGCTCAAGCCTGTAATCCTAGCACTCCAGAAGGCCGAGGCAGACAAATGGCCTGAGCTGACAGGTTTCAGACCAATCTGAGCAATGAGAGCCAGATCCGGTTTCTAAAAAGTACCTGGAGGTTGGCGCCTGAGCCGAGGTTACAGCGCCAGCCACATTAACACCCAGGCTGGTGGGTAGGAAACTGGCGCGGGCCTGCCAAACAACAAGGACAACTACAGTAGTAAAAAAAAAAAAAAATGTCAGGCATTGTGGTGGGGGCCTGTAGTCCTAGCTACTAGGGAGGCTGAGGCAAGGGAATCGGTTAAGCCCAGAAGTTTGAGGCTGCTGTGAGCTGTAACACCATGGCACTCTACCAAAAAAAAGAAAGAAAGAAAGAAAGAAAATTTACTTTAACAAAATAAAACAAAAATTTTTTTTTTTGCAGTTTTTGGCCAGGGCTGGGTTTGAACCCACCACCTCCGGTATATGGGGCCAGCGCCCTACTCCTTGAGCCACAGGGTTGCCCAAAACAAAAAAAACTTTAGAAGTAAAAACAGAATGGTATTTTAAAAATGAGTACATTGTATTTAAAGTTCAGTATATCTGTTTACCTCTTTAGTATGTGCAATACATACCAGACTATGCTAAGTAATGTATTATTTCATATATATTTTTCAAAGTATTTAGACTGAATATTGCAGCAAATAGTCATAAATTCAATGATAGACTTGTGATAAAGAAATAAAAGTATAGGGCAGTGCCTGTAGCTCAGTCAGTAAGGCGCCGGCCCCATCTACCAAGGGTGGTGGGTTCAAACCCAGCCCCGGCTGAACTGCAACAGCCCAGCTGAACTGCAATGCCACGGCACTCTACCGAGGGTGATAAAGTGAGACTGTTTCTACCAAAAAAAAAAAAAAGAAAGAAAGAAAGAAAAGAAAAGAAAGGAAGTAAAAGTATAATTTTTCTTGAAGTGTGTGAGTTTTGAGTCAGAGTGCAATAGCACCATCATAGGTCACCAGAACCTTTTCAAAGTCCTGGGGTGCTCAACTTATCCTCTTGCCTCAGCCTCTTGCTCCGCTCAGACTACAGATGGCGCCATAGAGCTAGTTAAATTTTCTATTTTTAGTAAAGTCAGGGTCTTTACTTCTGCCCAGGTTGACATCCAATTCATGGGCTCCTGAGCTCAACTGATCCTTCACCCTCAGCCTCCCAGATTGCTAAGATTACTGGGAGAGACACCAGAATGAGCCTAAGTGTTATTTTTAATGTAAAGGAGCTTCCACAAACTAAGAAGAAAAGTAACTCAATAGAATATTGAGGGAAAAAAGAACAATTCACTAAAGTGTGAATCAAAAAGGTAAAAAGCACCTGTAGTCCCAGCTACTCAGGAGGCTGAGGCAAGAGAATTGTCTAAGCCCAGGAGTTGGAGGTTGCTGTGAGCTGTGCGATGCCACAGCACTCTGCAGAGGGCGATAAAGTGAGACTCTGTCTCTACACCCACACAAAAAAATGTCAAAAGTGGGGTGGAGGCGGCTCCAGGCCTGTAGCATAGCCACACACACCAAGGCTAGCGGGTTCAAAACTGGCCTGGGTCAGCTAAAACAATGACAACCCCAACAATAACAAAAAAAATAGCCGGGCGTTGTGGTGGGTGCCTGTAGACCCAGCTACTTGGGAGGTTGAGGCAAGAGAATGGCTTAAGCCCAGGAGTTGGAGGTTGCTGTAAGCTGTGACACTATGGCACTCTATCGAGGGCAACAAAGTAAGACTATGACTCTACAACAAAAACAATTAGGCTCAGCGCCTGTGGCTCAACAGGCTAAGGCGCCAGCCACATACACCTGAGCTGGTGGGTTCAAATCCAGCCCGGGCCCGCCAAACAACAATGACAGATGCAACCAAAAAATGGCCGGGCATTGTGGCGGGCGCCTGTAGTCCCAGCTACTTGGGAGGCAGAGGTAAGAGACTCGCTTGAGCCCAGGAATTGGAGGTTGCTGTGAGCTGTGATGCCAAGGCACTCTATCCAGGGTGACAGCTTGAGACTTTGTCTCCAAAAAAAAAAAAAAAAAAAAAAAGAAATTAATAAAAGAAAAAAGAGGGCAGAGCCTGTGGCTCATCGACTAGGGCGACAGCCCCATATACCAAAGGTGTCAGGTTCAAACCCGGCCTCGGCTGAACTACAAAACAGAAAAATAGCCAGGCGTTGTGGTGGGGACCTGTGGTCCCAGCTATTCGGGAAGATGAGGCAAGAGAATCGCCTAAGCCCAGGAGTAGGAGGTTGCTGTGAGCTGTGCGACACCACGGCTCTACGGAGGGCGATAAAGTGAGACTCTGTCTCTACCAAAAAAAAAAAAAAAGAAAAAAGAAAAATCAACTTGGGGTGAGCCTGTAGTCCCAGATACCAAGGAGGCTGAGGCAGGAGATCACCTTGAGCCGAGGAGTATGAAGTTGCTGTGAGCTAGGGTAAGGCAATGTCGCTCTAGCCAGTAACAGGGATATTCTGTCCACCAACCCCCCAATTTTTTTCCCTTAGTTTGTTTGGTTTTTTTGGAGACAGTCTCACTTTGTTCCGCTCAGTAGAGTACTCTGTTATCATAGCTCACAGCAATCTCAAGTGCCTGGGCTCAAGCCATTGTCTTGGCTCAGGCTCTCAAATAGCTAGACTACCGGTACCCGCCACAATACCCTACTATCTCTTATAGATGGGGTCTTACTCTTGCTCAGGCTGGTCTTAAACTCCTGCGCTCAGGCAATCTACCTGTCTGGGCCTCCCAGAGTGTTAGGATTACATGCGTGAGCCACGGTGCTGGGCCTTTTTTTTATTGGGATTGGTCTCATTCTTTCTCATGCTGGTCTCCAACCTTTGGCCCCAGCTAATCTTCTGGCCATGGCCTCCCAGAGTGCAGGGATTATAGGCTTAGGTTACCCCACCAGACTAATACAAGGTACTGTTATTTCAGTTTGGCTGGGTGGCTCATACCTGTAATCCTAGCACTGAGAGGCCAAGGTGGGTGGATTGCATGAACTCAGGAGGTTGAGACCTGCCTCAGCAATAGGAACACCTTATCGCTACTAAAAACAGGCTTGGCTTCCATAGTTCAGTGGTTACGATGCCAGCCACATACACAGAGACTGGTAAGTTTGAAACTGGCCTTGGCCACCCAAACGACAATGACAATTGCAACAAAAAATAGCTGGGTGTGTGGCAGGCGCCTGTAATCACAGCTACTTGGAAGGCTAAGGCAAGAGAATCGCCTAAGCCCAAGAGTTGGAGGCTGCTGTGAGCTGTGACACCACAACACTCTACCGAGGGCGACATAATAAGACTGTGTCAAAAAAAAAACCAAAAGAGCGGCGCCTGTGGCTCATCGAGTAGGGCGCCAGCCACATATACAGAAGGTGGCGGGTTCAAACCCGGCCTCGGCTGAATTGCAAAAACGGAAAAATAGCCGGGCATTGTGGTTGGCGCCTGTAGTCCCAGCTACTCGGGAGGCTGAGGCAAGAGAATCATCTAAGCCCAGGAGTTGGAGGTTGCTGTGAGCTGTGTGATGCCACAGCACTCTAATGAGGGCGATAAAGTGAGACTCTGTCTCCACAAAAAAAAAAAAAAAAAGAAAGAAAGAAAAGAAAAATAGCCAGACATTGTGGAAGGGAGCCTGTAGTCCCAGCTCCTGGGAGACTGAGGCAAGAGGATTGAGGATTGCTTGAGCCCAAGAGGTTGAGGTCACTATGACCTATGATGAAGGCATGGCATTCTACCAAGGGCAACAGAGTGAGGTTTTATTTCAAAAAAAGAAGAAAGTTACTTCACGTCAAACTTAAATAGGTGTGTCCTCCACAGAACAGTGAAATTGGCTAATACAGATTTCCAGCCACCAAGTTCTTTTTTCCCTCTAGTAGGGATAAAAATATGTCAGCTACTAAGCCAAGTTTTGTATACCTAATATTCTTTTTTTTTTTTTTTTTTTTGCAGTATTTGACCGGGGCTGGGTTTAAACCTGCCACCTCCGGCAGAAAGGGCAGGCGCCCTACTCCTTTGAGCCACAAGCCCCGCCCTTATTCCTAATATCCTTTTGTTTCTCTT
This sequence comes from Perodicticus potto, assembly GCA_963574655.1. Lineage (NCBI taxonomy): Eukaryota > Metazoa > Chordata > Mammalia > Primates > Lorisidae > Perodicticus > Perodicticus potto. The sequence goes on along the minus strand of CAUYRH010065585.1, from coordinate 11,822 downwards.
TAGCTGTTTCCCTACTCTGCCCACAACCACGAGCCGAGAAAGTCAAAGACCAAACAAAGACAGCAATGGCCCAGAAAGGTGGGTCTGAGGAACAGGTGGGTAGTCCTCACCCCACTTAGCCTACCTCGGTGCCTTGGTCCCTCAGGGGTCTTCCGCACTTGGGACACCTGGGATGGTTGGTAGCCATGCAGAGACTTCTCCTCACTAGAGGCGGGCTTCTTTTCAATTCTAATTTTCTTCGCTTCTGCTCCAAAAAAACTCCACCCTCAACTGGCCACAGGGTCTTCGAACCCAGTATAAATACTTTTAACTCAGGGGTGGGGTATCAGGCGGTGAACTTCATAGGGCGGGGAACTTCAATAGGTTTACATAGAGGAAGGGATCAAAAACCCTATTTAATAAAAATAATATGTAAATTGAAGATTGGTCCCAAAGGTATTGATAATCTCCACTGACCTATGAGGGAAACCTCTCTACTAGGTGTCCTTGTTCACAGCACAGTCCTGTTCCTTTGGGGCTATGAGCCAGTACAAACTATTCTCAGTCAAAAAGAAGAAAATACATCAAATTAGTCTCAAGCTATCATCTTGTCAACTTCCCTCTGCTTTGAATATCTCCTTTGTTATTGTTTTGCACACATGAAACAAAGCTTATTGAGACAACAAAGATAGCTTTACAGAGCAACAGCAAGATCTAAGTTTGCAGATCAAGATATGTCCACCATAGATAGTGAATGCCGAGGACAGCAAATGGACCCCTCCCTGTGGTGACAAGGAAAAGGCCTATTTAAACATCTTAAACTTCTTCCTCCAAGATTATCCTTGAGTTCTCAATTGCCAATTTCAATCATTCCTTAAATGCCATAGATTTCACTTGCTTAAGACCCCACAAGTGTCTTGTTTGTAAAGCTGGAAGAATTTTCACTGAAAAACTCTCTGAAGGAGGGTGCCTGTGGCTCAAAGGAGTAGGGCACCGGCCCCATATACCGGAGGTGGTGGGTTCAAACCCCACCCTGGCCAAAAACTGCAAAAAAAAAAAAAAAAAAGAAAGACAAACTCTCTGAAACCCAGGTCTCCCCTAAAGCTACAAACTCACATCCCTGGGCTGCTTGGGTGGGTGTGTCTCCCTTGAGCCTACTCCCATAAAAGCAGTGGTTCTCAGCCTCCTCATGCTGGACGTTACATTTCATCTTTACAAAGGGGTCTCAACCCACATGTTGAAAACGGCTACGTTAAAGTGAAAACCCACTGCCTTTTCTATTTTGTATACTATTCATAAACAATGACACACATGCTTGAGGTTAATAACCAACTCTGGTGGTCAATGTATTATTATTATTATTATTATTATTATTATTATTATTATTTTGTTATTTCTGAGATAGAGTCTCACTTTGTCACCCTCGATAGAGTGCAGTGGCGTCATAGTTCACAAACTCTTGGGCTCAAGGGATCCTCCTGCCTCACCCTTCCAAGTAGCTGAGACTACAGGTGGCTGTTACAATGCCCAACTATTTCTAAGAGAAGAGGTCTTGCCCTGGCTCCGGCTCATCTGCAACCTGTAATCTAAAGGCAATCCCCCCATCTCAGCTTTCCAGAGTGCTAGGATTACGAGTGTGTCACCGTGCCTGGCCAACATCAAACTCTTTTTTTTTTTGAGACAGAGCCTCAAGCTGTTGCCCTGGGTAGAGTGTCGTGGCATGACAGCTCACAACAACCTCCAATTCCTGGGCTCAAGCGAGTCTCCTGCCTCTGCCTCCCAAGTAGCTGGGACCACAGGCGCCCGCCACGCCCGGCCATTTTTTTGGTTGCAGCCGTCATTGTTGTTTGGCAGGTCCAGGCTGGATTCAAACCCACCAGCTCAGGTGTACGTGGCTGGTGCCTTAGCCTGTTGAGCCACAGGCGCTGAGCCACATCAAATTCTTATATTCATGCGATCCCTTTTGCCTTAGCCTCCCAAGTAGCTGGGACTATAGGTACCTGACAAAATGCCTGGCTAGTTTTTCTATTTTTAGTAGAGACATGCTGGTCTCCAACTCCTGAACAATCCACCAGCTTTGGCCTCCCAGAGAACCAGAAATACAGGTGTGAGCCATCGGCCCTGGCCTACCATATTAATGTTTTAAAAAATGAACTAAAAGACCAAATAAGCCCTAGAGTTGGAGGCTGCAGTGAGCTGTGATAGTGTCCTTATACTCCAACAAGGGCAAAAGAGCAACACCCTGTCTTAAAAATATTTATAAATGGGGCATTGCCCGTGGCTCAACAGAGTAGGGCACTGGCCCCATATGCTGGAGGTGGCGGGTTCGAACCCAGCCCCGGCCAAAAACTGCCAAAAAAAAAGGCCAGGATGGGTGCTTGTAGCTCAGGGGTTAGGCCATAGGCCACATGCACTGGGGCTGGGGGTTGGAACCCAGCCCAGTCCTACTAAACAAACAAACAAAAAAATAGGCCAGCCTCAGTGGCTCAAGCTCGTCATCCTAGCACTGTGGGAGGCCGAGGCAGGTGAACTTAAGTTCAATAGTTGGGCACTGTGGCAGGCGACTGTAACCCCAGCTACTAAGAAGACTGAGGCAAGAGGATATATTGAGACCAGGAGTTCCAGATTGCTGTGAACTATGATGCCACAGTACTCTATCAAGGGCAACATAGTGAGGCTCTGTCTCAAAAAAAAAAAAAAGGCGGTGCCCATAGCTCACTGGGTAGGGCTCCGGCCACATATACAGAGGCTGGCGGGTTCAAACCCAGCCCAGGCCATCTAAAACAACAATGACAACTGCAACAACAACAACAACAAAAAATAGCTGGGTGTTGTGACACCTGTAGTCCCAGCTACTTGAGAGACAGAGGCAAGAGAATGGCTTAAGCCCAAGAGTTGGAGGTTGCTGTGAGCTGTGATGCCACAGCACTCTACCCAGGGCGACAGCTTGAGACTCTGTCTCAAAAAACAAACAAACAAACAAACAAAAACAGTATTTGTAAAATTAACATAACTTCATCTTGTCTGATTGAATTAGGTACCCTGAAATTGTATAGTCTTTTATTTTTATTTTTATTTTTATTTATTTATTCTTTTTTTTTTGAGACAGAGCCTCAAGCTATCACCCTGGATAGAGTGCTGTGGCATCACAGCTCACAGCAACCTCCAATTCCTGGGTTTAAGCGAGTCTCTTGCCTTCGCCTCCCAAGTAGCTGGGACTACGGGCACCCGCCACAACGCCCGGCCATTTTTTTTTTCTGGTTGCAGCCATCATTGTTGTTTGGCGGGCCCAGGCTGGATTCAAACCCGCCAGCTCAGGTGTACGTGGCTGGCGCCTTAGCCGGTTGAGCCACAGGTGCCAAGCCTAGTCTTTTATTTTTAGATACCAAAATCTGGGGCTTAAGGGATTCTTTTGCCTCAGCCTCCTAAATAACTGGGACTACAGGTGGCCGCCACAACACCCAGCTACTTTTTTGCTGTAGTTGTCATTGTTGTTTAGCAGGCCCCAGCCAGGTTCAAACCCACCAGCCCCAGTATATGTGGCCAGCGCCCTAACCACTAAGTAACGGACCCGAGCTGACAAATATAGATTTTAGTTACTAATGTTGTAATGGTTCAAGATAGAAGTCAGGTTCCAAAGACCTCATTTTCTTAAAAAGCACTTATGTGCCCCTCAAGATTTCAGATGTGTCCTATGACAATTCCTGTTTTCCCTTAGAGTTTAGCCTCTATTAAGTCATCCTGCCTGGAATGCTCCTCATGATCAAAGATAATATTCAGGGACCCTGTCTAATTACATTCAGAAGGCCATCAGATAACTAGTTAATTTATGATCATACAAGGCACCAATAAAGGTTTGGACTTCTAGATCTTTTCATATTATCTATGTGGGTTTTTTTTTTTTTTTTTGGTTTCTAGTCAGTTCCTTCAATGTTTCCCCTTAAAGTAAAAAGATAATGTCTATCTCAGCTTTCTAAGAACAAATGCTCCAAGAATTGTGAGTATTTATTTACCATCAGCACTTAGCTGGTCATGATATGCACAGAGGTGTTTACACATTCCTAAAAGAAAACTCAGAAAGCTTTCTGAAGCCAAAGTTTGGATATCTGTAAATCTTCCCCTCCAGGCTCCTTCCCCACAAGCTATAACAAGCTCAAGTCTTCTATCTTAAAAAAACAAAACCTGGCCAGGCAATGGTGGCTCAGTCCTGTAATCCTAGCTCAGGGAGGCCAATAGAAGAGGGTCCCTTAAGCTTAGGAGTTCAAGAGTTGAGATCAGCCTGAGCAAGAGCAAGACCCTGTTTCTCCTAAAAACAGAAAAATTAGCTGGGTATGATGGCAGGTGGCTGTGGTCCCAGCTCCTTGGGAGGCTGAGGCAAAAGGATTATTTGAATCCAGGAGACAGAGGATGCTGTGAGCTAGGTTTATGCCATGACACTCTAGCCTGGGCAAAAGAGAGAGACACTGTTAAAAAAAAAAAAAAAAAAAGGAAAAAAGGGAGAGGCTTAGCGCCCATAGTACAGTGGTTAAAGCGCCAGCCGCATATACCAGGGCTGGCAGCTTTGAACCTAGCCTGGCCCGAGCTTGCTAAAACAACAATGACAACTATAACAACAACAACAAAAAATAACTGGGCATGTGGTGGGTGCCGGTAGTCCCAGCTACTTGGGAGGATGAGGCAAGAGAATCACTTAAGCCCAGGGGTTGGAGGTTGCTATAAGCTGTGATGCCATGGCACTCTACCCAGGGCGACAGCTTGAGGCTCTCTCTCAAAAAATAAAAGACAGGGCAGTGCCTATGGCTCATCAAGTAGGGCACCAGCCCCATACACCAAAGGTGGCAGGTTCAAACCCGGCCTTGGCCAAACTGCAAAAAAACAGAAAAATAGCCAGGCGTTTTGGCGGGCGCCTGTAGTCCCAGCTACTTGGGAGGCTGACGCAAGAGAATCGCCTAAGCCCAGGAGGTGGAGGTTGCTGTGAGCTGCGTGACGCCACGGCACTCTACCGAGGGTGATAAAGTGAGACTCTGTCTCTACAAAAAAAATTAAAAAAAAAAAACTTCCAAGAATACTTAACTCCCTTGACGCCTATATCTCGATGGTTGAGACCCCGGCCACATACATTGGGGCTTGTGGGTTCAAACTTGCCCGGGCCTGCTACAACAATGACAACTACAAAAAAAAAAAACACAAAAGAATGAAAGAAAAAAAAAAGGAATATTAGCTCCTACCCAACGGAAGCCCTCTGAAAAATTGTCTGCACTGTCTGTCTAACGTGTACTCTTTTTCTTTTTTTTTCTGGAGACAGAGTCTTACTCTATCGCCCTCGGTAGAGTGCTGTGGCGTCATAGCTCACAGCAACCTCCGACTCCTGGGCTTAGGCGATTCTCTTGCCTCAGCCTCCCAAGTAGCTGGGACCACAGGCGCCCGCCACAACGCCCAGCTATAACATGTACTCTTAAGCCTACTAGAATTGGGTTTTGTCATCCACACTACAATGTTGAAGATAGTCAGGATTTACCATTGTAGTACCAGTTACTAAATTCAGTGAACTTACAGAGTATCTCTTGATACCATCGATCATTTCTTCTGGATCCTCCCGTTGATTCTCCACTCATTATTTCAGTTGTCCTTCCTGTCTCTTCTGCCCACTTATAAGTGACGATGATCCCATTTGCCCTTTCTCCAGTATTCCCATTCATCCACATTCTAGGCTTCAACCTACACCTATTTGCTAATAACTCCCACATCAACACAACATCTGCCCAAAACTAATTTAACCACCAAGTAAATATATTCACCACACAAAACTCAACCATATCTAACATTTACCAAGTTACTGTTTCCTCATACCTGCTTTAACCCCGTTACCCACCTAATAACCCATGAATCTTCTCAGAAGCTTCTTATGTTCAAGACCCAACTTCAACCACCAATTTCATCGGTCTATCTACTTAACACCTCTGTCATCCACCCTGTGTTCTCCATTCCTGCTCCATGTCTCAGTACGTTAATTAGACAAGTGCTTCTTGAGTACCTATGCCATGCTCTACACACGCTTAAGAGAACAGAAATGGGGTGGCGCCTGTGGCTCATCGGGTCGGGCGCCGGCCCCTTATACCGAAGGTGGTGGGTTCAAACCCGGCCTCTGCCAAACTGCAAAACAGAAAATAGCCGGGCGTTGTGGTGGGCGCCTGTAGTCCCAGCTACTTGGGAGGCTGAGGCAGGAGAATCACTTAAACCCAGGAGTTGGAGGTTGCTGTGAGCAGTGTGATGCCATGGCACTCTACCGAGGGCAATAAAGTGAGATTCTGTCTCTATGGAAAAAAAAGAAAAAAAAAAGAGAACAGAAATGATATCAGGACATCTGGTGGGATCTCACCTAATGGGCACAATGTAAGGGTGTACAGCATGCACCATTGGGCAGGTGTTCTTTTACAACTGCAACTTTACCTTGGAAGTGCGAACAATATAATCTATAAATTTGTGCCCTTCTACTAATTTGGAAATTTAAAAAAATAGTACAGGGCAGCGCCTATGGCTCAGTGGATAGGGCGCAAGCCCCATATACTTGGCGGGTTTGAACCTGACCCCGGCCAAACTGCAGCAAAAAATAGCCAGGTGTTGGCTCAGCGCTTGCGGCTCAACGAGCTAAGGTGCCAGCCATGTACAACTGAGCTGGCGGGTTTGAATCCAGCCTGGGCCCGCCAAACAACAATGACGGCTGCAACCGAAAAATGGCCGGGCCTTGTGGCGGGCGCCTGTAGTCCCAACTACTTGGGAGGCAGAGGCAAGAGAATTGCTTGAACCCAGGAATTGGACGTTGCTGTGAGCTGTGATGCCATGGCACTGTATCCAGGGTGACAGCTTGAGGCTCTGTCTCAAAAAAAAAAAAAAATAGCCAGGTGTTGTAGCGGGCGCCTGTAGTCCCAGCTACTTGGGAGGCTGAGGTAAGAGAATCGCCTAAGCCTAAGAGCTGTAGGTTGCTGTGAGCTGTGATGCCACAGCACTCTACCAAGGGTGATAAAGTGAGACTCTGTCTCAAAAATAAAATAAAATAATAAAAAAAGTACAATAGGGCAGCGCCTGTGGCTCATCGAGTAAGGCGTCGGCCCCATATACGGAAGGTGGCGGGTTCAAACCCGGCCTCAGCCAAACTGCAAAACAGAAAAATAGCCGGGCGTTGTGGCGGGTGCCTGTAGTCCCAGCTACTCGGGAGGCTGAGGCGAGAGAATTGCCTAAGCCCAGGAGTTGGAGGTTGCTGTGAGCTGTATGATGCCATGGAACTCCACTGAGGGCAATAAAGTGAGACTCTGTCTCTACCAAAAAAAAAAAAAGTACAGATAAAAATACAATTAAAAGTGGAAAAAAAAAAAAGAGGGCCAGGCGCGATAGCTCACAACTGTAATCGTAGCATTTTGGGATGCTGAGGTAGGTGGATTGCCTCACCATACAGGTTCTAGACCAGCCTGGGCAAGAGATAGACCCTGTCTCTAAAAACAGCCAGGTGTTGTGGCGAGCGCCTGTAGTCTCAGCTACTTAAGAGGCTGAGGCAAGAGAATCGCTTGAGCCCAGGAGTCTGAGTTTGCTGTGAGCTGTGATGCCAGGGAACTCTAGCAAGAGTGACAAGTGAGACTCTGTCTCAAAAGAAAAAAAAAAAAAGAAAGGATACCAAAAACTGTTTGCCTGTCAACCAAAAAAATAAGTGGTTTTTAGGCAATCATTTTCTGAACCTAAATCTTCTGTCATGTTGCATCCATATAAGATTAGCTTTAAAACTGAGGCTGGGCTTGGCACCCGTAGCATAGTGGTTATGGCGCCAGCTACATACACATTCCAACCTGGCCTAGGCCAGTTAAACAACAATGACAACTGCAACAAAAAATGTCAGGCATTGTGGCGCGTGCCTGTAGTCCCAGCCATTCTGGAGGCTGAAACAAGAGAATCCCTTAAGTCAAGAGGTTGCTATGAGCTGTGATGCCACAGCACTCTACCGAGAGCGACAAAGTGAGACTCTCTCTCTAAAAAGAAAAGAAATTAATCTTGGCTCGGCGCCTGTGGCTCAACGGGCTAGGGCGCCAGCCATGCACACCTGAGCTGGCGGGTTTGAATCCAGCCCGGGCCGGCCAACAACAATGACGGCTGCAACCAAAAAATAGCTGGGCGTTGTGGCGGGCGCCTGTAGTCCCAGCTACTTGGGAGGCAGAGGCAGGAGACTCGCTTCAGCCCAGGAATTGGAGGTTGCTGTGAGCTGTGATGCCACTGCACACTATCCAGGGTGACAGCTTGAGACTCTGCCTCAAAAAAAAAAAAAAAAAGAAATTAATCTTAATAACATATTTTGGCAGGCCCCAGGTTGGGTTTGAACCTGCCAGCCCCAGTGTATGTGGCTGGTGCCCTAGCCGCTGAGCTACAGGCGCCAAGCTACAGGCTCTGAGCCAATAACATATTTTTATTTAAGGCAGGATATTAGCTTAACATGTAATCAATACACAAAAATCAGATATTTTATTTATTTATTTTGAGACACAGTTTCACTTGCCATCCTCAGTAGAGTGCTGTGGCATCACAGCTCACAACAACCCCAAACTCTTTGGCTTACGCGATTCTCTTATCTCAGCTTCCCAAGTAGCTGGTAGCTGCCACAATGCCCAGCTATTTTCATAGAGGTCTCTTCTGGCTCAGACTGTTCTTTAACCTCTGAGTTCAAGGAATCCATCTGCCTCAGCCCCTCCCAAAGTGGTACTATTATAGACCTGAGCCACTGTGTCTGGCTAAACTCAGATATTCTATTTTTAAAATATGTTGTCTATGGGCTCAGTGCCTGTGGCTCAAAGGGCTAAGGTGCCAGCTACAAACACCTGAGCTGTCAGGTTCGAATCCAGCCTGGCTCGCCAAACAATGATGGCTGCAACCAAAAAATAGCAGAGTGTTGTGGCGGATGTCTGTGGTCCCAGCTACTTGGGAAGTGGAGGCAGGAGAATCGCTTGAGCCCAGGAGTTGGAGGTTGCTGTGAGCTGTGATATCACAGCACTCTACCTAGGGGGACAGCTTGAGGCTCTGTCTCAGAAAAAAACAACAACATAGTCTATGAAATTCAGGATATTATTTACACTTAACAACACCTCTCAATTCAGACCCTAAATTTTAAAGATTAATGTGAAATGAAGTGGTACGAAAACAATGAAGTTGTATGTTGGGCGGTGCCTGTGACTCATTGGGTAGGGCGCTGGCCCCATATACCGAGGGTGGTGGGTTCAAACACAAACCCGGACAGCTAAAACCGCAGTCACAACTGCAACAAAAATAGCCAGGCGTATGGCCAGCGCCTGTAGTCCCAGCTATTTGGGAGGCTGAGGCAAGAGAATCTCTTAAGCCCAAGAGTTGGTGGTTGCTGTGAGCTGCAACACCACATTACTCTACTGAGGGCAACAAAGTGAGACTCTGTCTCCAAAAAAAAAAAGTTGTGTGTCAAGGAAAAATACTTGATATTGTGGGGGCGGCACCTGTGGCTCAATGGAGTGGGGGGTCGGTCCCATAAGCCGGAGGTGTCAGGTTCAAACCTAGCCCCTGCCAAAAACTGCAAAAAAAACCCTGCAAAAAACAAACAAACAAATACTTGATATTGCTTAGATTTAAAATTAAATTAATTGAAGGGAATTCACAAAGTCAGTTTCCTAGTTGTGCTACCCAAATTTCAAGTAGTAGAAAATGCAGTTGCCAGGGGCTCATTCTTTTTTTTTTTTTTTTTTTTTAATATGAAGATTTTTTTTTATTTTTTTTGGTTGCAGCCATCATTGTTGTTTGGTGGGCCAGGGCTGGATTTGAACCCGCCAGCTCAAGTGTACATGGCTGGCGCCTTAGCCCACTGAGCCACAGGCGCCAAGCCCAGGGGCTCATTCTAAAATGCAAATCTCATTCCTTCCAGCGCATTCTGTACTGATTGAACAATGACATCACCTAAGGGGATTTTAGAAAACTACATTTTTTAAATTACTCCTGCAAGATTCAGTTAGGTCTGAAGGTAAAATCCAAAAAAAAAACCTTAATAAGGGAACTTGGAAACTACTAATCCCCAGAGCAAAATCCACATTTTTCAATCTACCAAGCAAGCCCTCTAGTTCTTAGACTCTGGCCAACTTTCACACAATGTTTCTTGCCACCATTCTATCCCTGTCCCCAGCTTTGCCAAATGCTATTTTAAGCCACCTTGCTTGAAGTCACGGAAACCTCAACCTAGAATGCCCTTTTGTCATTTGACACCTTTCCAACCCATCCTAGCAGCCCCAAGACCACATATTCAACTACCAAGAAGTGGACAAAAGGTGAAGGTAGAAACAGGCCTTTCCCCTCCTCCTGAGACAGAGTCTGTTTTTGTTACCTGGGCTAGATACAGTACAGTGGTGTCTCATAGTTTAAGGCGTTGTTCAATCACTGGGCTCAGAGTAATCCTCCCTTCTCAGCCTTCTGAGAAGCTGCAACTATAGGCACAATCTACCACTCCAAACTATATATATATATGTACATATATATGTAAATATAATTATATATATTTATTATATATATATATATATTTTTTTTTTAAAGAAAGCATAACTTGCTTCTGCGCCTGTAGCACAGTGGTTACAGTGACAGCCACATACACCAAGGGTAGTGGGTTTGAACCTGGCCTGGGCCAACTAAATAACTGCAACAAAAAAAATAGGGCAGGATGGCGCCTGTGGCTCAGCAAGTAGGGCGCTGGTCCCATATACTGAGGGTGGCGAGTTCAAACCCGGCCCCAGCTGAACTGCAAAAAAAAAAAAAAAAAATAACAGGGCATTATGGCAGGTGCCTGTAGTCCCAGCTACTAGGGAGGCAAGAGAATCGCTTGAGCCCAAGAGTTTGAGGTTGCTGTGAGCTGTGATGCCATAGCACTGTACTGAGGGCGACATAGTAAGAGTCTGTCTCCAAAAAAACAAAAAAATAAAATAAAATAATAAAAAGAATTTTTTTTTAATAGAGACAGAGCCTCACTTTATCACCCTCAGCAGAGTGCCGTGGTGTCACACAGCTCACAGCAACCTCCAGCTCCTGGGCTTAGGGGATTCTCAAGCCTCAGTCTCCTGAGTAGCTGGGACTACAGGCTCCCGCCACAACGCCTGGCTATTTTTTGTTTTCGGCCAGGGCTGGTTTCAAACCCACCACCCTTGGTATATAGGGCCAGTGCTCTACTTATTGAGCCACAGGCACTGCCCGAGACAGACCAAGCTATAGTCCATTATTTCACTTCCAAGAGACATAGTCAACAGCGTCCTTTCTGATTCACCCATGCCAATTTTAACTTCCTTGAGGTATAGGTGTTGCTGTGAGGGCTTCATTTGTTTCTGTCCACATGGATTTTATCTTTCTTGATTTTTTTTTTTTTTTTTAGACAGAGTCTCACTTTCTTACCGGTGGGTAGAGTGCCGAGGCATCATAGCTCATATCAACCTTCTAAGTCTTGGGCTCAAACGATTCTCTTGCCTCAGCCTGGGTACAGATGCCGGCCACAATGCCCAGCTATTTTTAGAGATGGGGTCTCACAGTAGCTGAGGCTGGTCTCCAACTGGTGAGCTCAGGCAATCCACCTACCTCTGCCTCCCAATGTGCTGGGATTACAGGTGTGAGCCACCGAGCCTGGCCCTTTCTTGATCATTATGTATCTCAGAACTTTTTTTTTTTTTTTGAGACAGAGCCTCAAGCTGTCACCCTGGATAGAGTGTCATGGCATCACAGCTCACAGCAACCTCCAATTCCTGGGCTCAAGCGAGTCTCTTGCCTCCGCCTCCCAAGTAGCTGGGACTACAGGCGCCCGCCACAACGCC
>CAUYRH010065584.1:0-12469 GCA_963574655.1 Perodicticus potto | reverse complement strand
CTAGAGGCGCCCGCCACAACGCCCGGCCATTTTTTGGTTGCAGCCGTCATTGTTGTTTGGTGGGTCCGGGCTGGATTCGAACCCGCCAGCTCAGGTGTACGTGGCTGGCGCCTTAGCCCGTTGAGCCACAGGCGCCGAGCCGGGCTCTTGTAAATTCTTACAAAACTTCCTTCCCAGGAGTCCCACAGCCGAGGAAACTAACAGGCCCTCACCCTCCTCCAACCTCCCAGCATCCTCACAGATGAGGGCAGGGCAAAAAACATTGCTCCTGGAGGCAGGCAAGCTGGCTTCTCACCTTCTCTGAGCCTCTTTCTCCCCATCTGTAAAATGGGAATAGTAATTCCCCTTCCACAGATTCAGAAGGAAAAATGAAAAAGGTTTCGACAACACTCAGAAAACTATGGGTAACAAGGCTTCCAGACCCCACATAAACTACCTGCTTACCTCCAGCCACACCCCTGCCCTACCCTCTTGGAGCCCTGGGGACATGAGACAGGCTTTGTGTAGGCCTGGGACACCCCAGCGGGTGATAACTGGCAGGATAGGGCAGGGCCCAGGTGCCTGGTGGGTCCAGCCTATAGCAGGAAATTTGCTTAGAGGGCAGATGTGGAATGGTCCTCACACCACCCACTGCTGCCTTAGTGACCAGCTGGGTCCACCCAGGCCCAGGTCTCCAGGGTCATGGTCCAGAATGCCAGGAACTTGGCATGCAGGGCAGCCCTGCTGTGCACTTCTGGGGAGGGCTCCGTTCACCGTGGATTCTGGACATGGTCCCCTCACAGTTGTGTGGGGAAGTCATGCCACTGTGGTCTCCCATGCACAGGGAGCTCCCACCCCCCAAGGCCAAGGGCTCACCCCACTCTGGAGCCTGGTCAGGGCAGGATGCCTAGTCTGAGTACTGACAATGCAGCAGTGGACAAAAATAGAGCCCCTGCCCTCAGGCACTCACCTCTGAAATGTAAGCCCCTATCTAAGGAGGCTGGCCCTGGCTCCTCTGTCCTTCCTCTGAGTCAGACAGACACAATGGGAGAAGGAGAAAGAAGAAGAGATGAAATACTATTTGCCCAACACTTAAGTTCTCAAATCTCATTTCATATGCATGACAACTCTGGGGCACAGTGGCCTTCACCCACTTTACAGACAAGTAAAGATCACATGTCCACTAAGTGGCAAAGCACCAACCTTGTCTGACTGCAAAGCTCACGCTACTTCCACCCATCATGCTTCTCCCCCAAGTCACTTAATCGCTCCTCATCTCAGTTTTCTCATCTGTAAAAGGGGCCTGATCTTTACCCTTACCTCATAAGCAGTCACGGCTCAAATCAGCTAGTGGGCATGCAAGTGCCCTGTGAACTGTAAACCAGAGAAAACTAAGTGTGCATAAACTTTATATGTGTATACCTCCTATCTGTCACCCCATCTGAGCCTAACAGCAGTCATAGGGAAAGGGTGTCACCTCAACTGGCAGATAAGGTATCAGGCATGGCTCAGAGGGTCTGCGGTACTCAAGAACACACACCTTATGGAAGAAAAAGCAAAGACTGCTGCCCTCACTGAGGGGGAGGCCCCTGGAGGCCTCTCATCCAGCCTCCTTAGATAGGGGCTTACATTTCAGATGTGAGTGCCTGAGGGCAGGGGCTCTATTTTTGTCCACTGCTGCATTGTCAGTACTCAGACTAGGACCAGGCACACAGTAAGTGCTCATTAAATATTAGCAAAATGCAGGAAAGAATAAGTAAATGAACAAATTGGGGAACTGGGGCCCAAGAGGGAAAGGGACATGCCCTCATCAGCCTTTATCTCTGATTTGCTGTCCCCCACAGCAGAGAGTGTGGCACCTGTGAGCAGGAATAGCAGAGCAGACTCCCCAGGGGGCCAGATGCTGGCCCACAGGCAGCAGAGCTAGGCTGGGTGAGCCTCAGGGACAGCAAGGAGCACGGCCAGCAGAAGCATCCTCCTCCATACCCAGCCACCCCAGTTTCTGAATCTAAGACTTGGGTCTCAGAGCCTGATGGGCTAGGAGAACCCCTTGCGTCCTGGGTGGGCGTCCTCCTCATGTAGGAAGGAAGGCCGAGGGGCCCCAGCTGTCAGGCACAGCAGCAGCCTGGACCCTGTTGCATCAACATGGCTGTGTGTACAGATAACACTCACCACCACCCCCATACTGGTGCTGGGCTGGGTGGGGAGAAACAGACTCTGGTCGAGAGCATCCTGCAACCTGGCCTGGTTCCAGCTGATCACTAACTCACTGCATGACCAGGCAGTCTCTTGGTCTCTCTGAGACCCAGGTTTCTCATCTGAAAAGTGAAAGTTCATCTGGGTAGTCCCCAAGGCCCTGCCCTGCCCTCGGTTGATGTGAACCGAGGTCTGACTACTGGCCTCGGTCCCTCTGTCAAACACTATTTCTTCTCTATCCTCATAGTGGGAATACGTGGGCATCCTTTCACTGGGGATGCATTTTCCCTCTAACCACAGGAAAAAGCACATCCAGGTCCCAGGCCAGCTCAGGGACCTGAAATACCTAACAGGTGCTTAGAGCGTGGCGTGGGAGGAAGAATGCAACTCCTGTCACCTTCTAGCTGTGCGTGCCTCGCCCTCCGTTTTTGCAGACACAACAGTAATTCTCATCTTGGCGGCAACAGAATAATAGGAGGTGATAGGAGATGACAAACGCAGGCCCGGGGCAGGTAGGCTCTCCATGCTTTGCTCATAAATAAGTACAGAATAAGGGCGCTCATAATGTGTATAGCTTTATGTGCATAACATTCTCAAGGTTAAAATAAAAACTGGTTCTTGAGGAGGGTTGATGCTTTTTCATGTATAAGCATGTGCACACGCAAAACATAAACAGATACACACTGTATCTGTGGTTTTAAAATATCCTGAGTGAGGATTCCACAAAAACTGTCTAAAAAGGCTGGTGGAGGCAGTTCAATGAAAATATTTCAAATTGTATATAAAACCAGCACATTGTACCCCATGATTGCATTTATGTACACAACCATGATTTAATAAAAAAAAAAAAAAAAAAAAAGGCTGGTGGAGGGCACCAATAATTAAAAAAGTTGAGAAATTCTTCTTCTTCTTCTTTTTTTTTTTTTTTTAGACAGGGTCTGGGGCTGCACCTGTGGCTCAAGGAGTAGGGCGCCGGCCCCATTTACCAGGGGTGGCAGGTTCAAGCCCGGCCCTGGCCAATACTGCAAAAAAAAAAAAAGACAGGGTCTCACTGTCACTCAGGCTGGAGTGCAGTGATGTGATCATAGCTCACTACAACCTCAAACTCCTGGGCTCAGTGATCCCCCTGCCTCAGCCCCCTGAGTAGCTAGGACTATAGGCCACACCACATGCCTGGCTAATTTAAAAATTTATTTTTCATTTTCTTTTTTTGAGACAGAGTTTTTTTTTATTTTTTATTTATTGTGAGACAGAGTCTTATTATGTCACCCTTGAGCGACCTGAGCAGGGGGCAGGGGACCTCAGGACTGGGATGCTCAGTGGGTGGGGCCAGCTGGCCGGTCTGGGCACCTGCATTCCCTTCACTGCACCAAGCGAAGCTGAGTGTCCCAACCAGCAGAACCACTATGCTGCTGACCATCAAGCAGCAGCAGATGATAGAGGCCACGTAGCCCCGTCACACATCTGGACATGGAAAAGAAGAAGGAAGAGAAAATGCGCCATGTGAAAGGTACTGGAGACCAGGGTGTTTGTCCTCCTCTCCCTGAGGTCACCATGCAAGCGTGGAGAGGTCATGTGACCCTCTGTGCTTCAGTTTCCTCATCTGTGAAAGGGAGTTGAGGCCCCTGCCTTTGCAGGGCTATTCTGTAGGTCACAAATACCATGCCTGGGACACAGTAGGTGCTCAGTAGGTGTGGCTACATTCACTGTGGGCCTCTTTACAGGCCTCAGGAAGGAAAGTGAACATGTGTTGGATCTAGAAGGCCACCAGGACCACCAGGTGTGCTAGTTCTGCACTGCCTGGTTCACTCGCTTGCACCCCCAAAGCCAGGCACAGCAGAGTCCTGAATCACCTGTGTGAGATAATTTGTGATGTTTTTCAATTTCTATCAAGATAGTAATTGCTAGTTGTAGGGAGTAGGGGGAGGAGAAAACCACAGAAGAGAAAAAATATATACAATACAAATTATCCAGAGGCTTCCATCCCCTCCCCCCGCCCCGAGATGAACATGACCCCATGTAGGTGTTCCCTGTCCATTTCCCCCTTGGCCTGCAAACCTGATGATGGGGGCAGCAGCTGTGTGTTGGGTATTTATCTGGCTGGGACCACGCCAAACACTCTACAGGCATGCCTTGGCTTAATCCTCACAACAGTGCTATGTCCAAGGACACAGAGGCCCCTAGGGTGATGACTTGTCCAAGGTTGGGGCTGGAGTCCAGGTCAGATCTGTGTGCACAGCTAGGGAGATAGACATGTTTTGATACACAAGTGTAACAGCTGAGGCCATGCTGTGAGCACGTGCCCTTGGCCTTTGTGTCTTGGGGTTTGGGGCAGAGGGAGGCAGCTCTTGCTCTGTAGAATGTTCTGCTCCCCTTCCTGGCTTAACTTCTCCTGGGCCCCCCTCCATTGCCCTTTGCATGTTCTCAGTGTTATGGTCACCTCCTCCTGTGTGAGCGTCCCTCCCTGCACGTGGATGCCCCCATGGCAGGTGGGGCACATGCGAAGCTGCTCTCTGGGGCACTTGGGGATGGAAGAGGATGAAGGGCAGCCTGTTCTGTAGAGCAGTGGTTATTTTCTTTTTTATTATAGATCAGGGCTCTGTAATCAGCAGGTGGCCTGTGACTCCCCTGACTCATTTCAGAGAGAAGGTCTTTAGGCAATTTGCTGGCCTCTCATATGAGTGCACCTTCCATTTGAGGGGCAGAAGGAAGGGCTCCTGACAGGGAAGGTACAGCTCCAGCCCGAGGGCAGGCAGGAGATGCCCCCATAATCTCTAGATGTCTCATCACTCAGTAGGGGCCTCCCCCAGACCCCTCCCCACCCTCACCTAAATTCCTATCACCTGAGAGCCTCTCTGGACCCTGTGCTCCCTGCACCTGGGGAACCCAGGACCCTCCTTTCACTCCTCCCAGAAGCATGTCTGCTGCTCCCTGGAGCAGATCCTCTGCCTACCACTCCCTTCCATTAGCTCCGTGACCTTGGGCAGACTGCTCAACATCTCTGAGCTCAAACCCCTGCCTCCCAGGGGGAAGTGGGTTATGGAGAAGAGACAGAAGGCGAGCTGTCAGTGCATCACAGTGACCCAGGGTGGGACAGAGGATGGACCCTGGCTCTGACATGGGCAAGTTATCTGGCCTCTCCAAGCCTTACTGCCCTCCTCTGTAAAACCGGCACTATAACAACACCATATTGCTCATGAGCATTACAATATATGAAAACCATTTATTATTATGAACTTTATTTCCCTGGCATCACTTAGTACCTGTCCCCACCCTCCAGCCTGCCTTACCCACGCACAATAGCAGGGCCAGCCTGGATCTATTTTCTGCCTCTGGACAAGGGGCAGCATCTTCAGGAAAAGTTTGCTGCCAGAAAGTCACTGCGTTTGCCAGGAGCACAGGGAAGAGGGCAGAGCCTGGACGGGAGCACTGTGCCACCGCCCTACTCCATGAGACCAGTAAGGGCATTTTAGGCGCTCCTTTCTGTAAAGAAGAATGTGCCTTAACAGGAAGTGGCCCAAACCGTCCCCATCTAACTGCTGGGGAAACTAAGGCACGGGGTGCCATGCCCAAGGAAACCAGAACAGAACACAGGTGGAGCCTGGGTGTCCACACTGTGCCCACCAGGCCACGCGGCCAAGGTTAAGGGACCGGGTTCAGGTGAGGTTGGTGTGAGAAGCCGCTGAGCGCTCCCAAAGGAGTAGGGAGGGAGGACGCCCCCCCTCCACCTCCCTCAGCCTCTGGCGGGGCCGGGCGGTCAGGCGTGGTCCAGATGGGGGGAGCTGGACAGGGGTAAAGGCTTGGTGGCCGCGAGACGAGGGGGCTGGGCGAACCTGCTGGTCCCGCGGGTCTTCAGGAGTGTCCCCAGCCCAGGTCCCCGAGCCTGCAAGAGCGCGGTGAGGTGGGGCTCCCGGCAGGTCCAGGGCTCCGGGGCTCCAGCCTGCCCGCCGCGTCCCTTGCGTCTGCTCCCGCCATTCCCACCCGAGGACGGGTGGAGGGTCGCCGAGCCTGGCTTGTCCTCAGGGCCCTGCGGCTCTTGCGGGGTGCCCTGGGGAGTGTGGAGCTTCCGTGGTGACTACCAGGGCCCCCGTGGGGCCAAATCCGGGGCTCAGGCCTGGGCTCCGGGGGTGGCGGTGGGGGCGGCCCGGGCCACCTCTCCTGGATTAGTGTCCTTGTAGCCCGTTGGCCGTGGGTCCCCCAAGACTCTGGAGCGGTCTGAGCTCAGGGGGCCTCTAGGTACCCCGACGTCACCCAACCCGCCCCGCCTGACCTTAAAGCGACAGTGCGACCTGGCCGCAGAGAGAGTGTGTAGGGAGTGGGGTGGAGGCAGCCCCGGAACTGTCTGGGAACAATCGGTCCTTGGGACCAGCACACGCGTGTACTCTGGGGCCATCAGTGATCTGCGGGAAAGGGCTCTAGGAGTCCTGGGCCCAGGCCTCTTCACCCCATTTTAGAGAAAGGAAGACTGAGGCCCATAGAATGGAGTCACTCACCCCCGTATTGGCACCTAGTGTGCCCACATAAAGAACTTGTCCCCAGTGAAGAAGACATTCTCAGCAATAGTGATCAGCTTTTAAGTTCTTCCCGGTGCCCCCAGGTCACTGCCCCAACTAGTGAGAGGCCCAGAGAGGGCAACTGGAGATGTGGGTGACCTAACACCTCCGAGCCTCTCTCCTCCAGTGTCAGGAAGGGCGGATAATCCCTAATTCGCGAGCACTATGAGGATTTTGTAAATTAAGCATGCAGGTTAAGGGGCTGGTAAAGGCAGCTTTTGTAGACTGGTGATTTGGGAGGAAGAATTAGGGGTGTGTGTGTTTTCAGTTGTCGTAGAAGAGAACACCATTCAGACAGGAGGAGCAGTGTGTGCAAAGCCTGGACAAAGTTACAGGTTGGCTAGATCTTGAAAAACTTATGAGGATCTTAGGGGGCTGGGTCCAGGACAAGCTCGGGTGTGGGTTTTGTTTTGCTCCAGTCAACTAGGGCGCTGGAGCCAGATCACCCTCAGCCACGGCCAGGGATTCCTCAATGAGCTGAACACAGAAGGTCAAAACAGCCTATCCAGTGGGGATTTGGAGCTCAGAGAGGGAAAGCCACTGTCTTAGAGTCACACAGCAGGTCAGTAGCAGGGTCAGTTCCTGATCCCCAGATTCTTTGTCTGTGAGGAAATAGTCCACCCAAGAGCGTCAGAGTTCTCTGAGCACTGACTCCTCCAGCAGGTGAAGTCCTTTTACACATTATCCCTTTTCATCATCATCCTGTGTGTGATCTATATAAATGTCTCCACTTTACAGGGGGAAACTGAGGCTAAGAGAGGGACAAAGGGTTCAAGGCCACAGAGGAAGTGGCTGGGCTGCAGCAAGGACCAGGCAGACCTCCTTTGACTTTACTGAGCTCAGTCTGGACATAGGGATAACAACTGGGGGCCAAAGGCTACCAGCAACCTCTTTTTATGTTTTTTGTTTTTGTTTTTATTTCGATTTGTTTTGTTTTTGAGACAAGATCTTGCTTTGTCACCCAAGCTGGAGTACAGTGACAGTCTCATACCTCACTCTGCAGTCCCGAACTCCTGGGCCCAAGTGATCCTCCCATCTCAGCCTGCAGAGTAGCTAGGACTACAGGCGTGCACCATCACATTGATTATGTTTTTTAATTTTTTGTAGATGTTGGGTCTTGCTATCTTGCTCAGGCTGGTCTCGAACTCCTGGCCTCAAGCAATCCTCCTACTTCTGGTAGGCCTAGGCTATAACGGAAAAATACGTTAACTCCTGACAAATTTCTGGACTGCAAGCTTTAACAAAAAGAAAGGAAATAAGGGCTCGGCACCTGTGGCTCAACGGGCTAAGGCGCCAGCCACGTACACCTGAGCTGGCGGGTTTGAATCCAGCCTGGGCCCGCCAACCAACAATGACGGCTGCAACCAAAAAATGGCCGGGCGTTGTGGCGCCTGTAGTCCCAGCTACTTGGGGGGCAGAGGCAGGAGACTCACTTGAGCCCAGGA
Organism: Perodicticus potto; assembly: GCA_963574655.1. Taxonomy (NCBI): domain Eukaryota; kingdom Metazoa; phylum Chordata; class Mammalia; order Primates; family Lorisidae; genus Perodicticus; species Perodicticus potto. The sequence goes on along the minus strand of CAUYRH010065584.1, from coordinate 4,296 downwards.
ATTGGAGGTTGCTGTGAGCTGTGATGCCACGACACTCTACCCAGGATGACAGCTTGAGGCTCTGTCTCAAAAAAAAAAGGAAATAAGTCTAGTTCACCCCCAAGATAAATGAAAAAGTACTAATTGACTTCTTGCTTTTAGTTCACTCCCAGTTTCTTGCTTGGCTAACTCCCTGGGAAATGAACCAAGTATCCCTGGACTGACCTTTAGACAATACCAGATGGAAAAAGTACTGAAACTAAGATGTCTGGGGGAAAATATTAAAACAAAGATGTAGCTGGAACATATTCTTCTTAGCAAAGTATCTCAAGAATGGAAGAAAAAGTATCCAATGTACTCAGCCCTACTATGAAGCTAATTTATAGGTTTCATATAAAGGCTGTAACCCAACTATAGCACAAGAATATGGGGAAAGGGGCAAGGGAAGGGAGGGGAGGGGTGAGGTTGGGGTGGAGGGAGGGTAATTGGAGGGGCCACACTATGGTGCATCTTAGAAGGGTACAGGTGAAACTTACTAAATGCAGAATACAAATGTCTTCATATAAAAACTGAGAAAATGCCATGAAGGCTATGTTAATCAGTTTGGTGAAAATAGTTCAGATTATATATGAAGCCAGCACATTGTACCCCTTGATTGCACTAATTTACACAGCTGTGATTTAATAATAAAAACAATAAAAAAAAAAAGAAAGGAAAAAAGAAAAACCTGACTTGGTCAAGGCTGGTATCTTGGAGGCAGTGATATCTGACTGGAGACCTAAAACATGAGTAGAGGTTACCTAGATGAGGAAAAGGAACGGACAATTGGTGTAGAGGGAACAACAAAAACACAGATACATGGAACAGCAAGTGCATGCGGACAGGAGAGTCCAGCTACTGGGGGCAAGACATGTGGAGAGCTGAGGCCAGAGAAGAATGGCCAAACCAGGTATGAAGGGCTTTGTACGCCATGTTAAGAGCCTAAGAGTTAAGAATCCATGCTGCTCATAATGGAGAGCCATGGAAAGGTTTTAAGGAAATTACAATGTCATGAATAAACATGGAGATGGAAAAATGCAAAGTATAAGATATCAAAGCATTGGGTGGTGCCTGTGGCTCAGTGAGTAGGGCACCAGCCTCATATATCGAGGGTGGCAGGTTCGAACCTGACCCTGGCTAAACTGCAAGAACAACAAAAAATAGCCGAGCATTGTGGCAGGTGCCTGTAGTCCCTGCTACTAGGGAGGCTGAGGCAAGAGAATTGCCTAAGCCCAAGAGCTGGAGGTTGCTGTGAGCTGTGACGCCACAACACTCTGCTGAGGGCGACAAAGTGACAATCTGTCTCACAAAAAAAAAAGAAAAAAAGATAAATGTGCATATTTTCACTTTAAAAGATTAGAAACTAATTTACAATCATGCTTAAAGTGTTCATTAATGTATTTTATTCCCTCTAAAACTGATTACCATGTTAAAAAAATTAATCATTGCTTGTCATTCTTATTTATCAGTCCATCCCTTGTGAATTTGATTACCATGAGTCAGGATAACATGCTATTAAGAATCAGAAAAGATCTTGACTTATTAAGATGTAAATAGTCCCACGAGAAACTAATAGCCAGCTAACTCTTTTTAGATTTAGCTTTAATATATTAACATTTTAATTGTAACAGAAGGCAGAGGTTAAATCTCGAAAGATGTAAATTCTAAAAAATAAAAGAAAAAACTTATTCATTCACTGTGTTGCACCTTTAGAAAACTGATTTGTTTGTAAGTTCAAAAGGATTCAATCAGGGATTAGACCAGTTTTAGGAGAATGGCTTCAGTACAGATGCTTAAAGAGCATCTTTAAAGCACTTGAACGGTCAGGGCCCCTTCATATGTAATGAGGTTCATAGAAAATATGAAATATACTCAATAGGAATTTGAAAGAAAGATTTATAATTGTAGAGATTGAGCACAAGTTCAAAATCATTATAATGACTAAACCAAAATGGACAATGAAAATGTATTTAGTTAGCTCTGGGCAGCTTAAAATCCTATCAACTGACTATAAATTATTCACAGTCCTTAAAAAAGAAAGGCGGCATACTATTTTATCTATGACAGTAATAATGTTTCCACCTACTCGTGAAGGTCGTTCTGTTCTCCATTGCAACTCATCAGGATCTGCATTTTCTGGATCGTATACCCATACAGTGATAACCTATAATATAAAATGTTTGCAATTATTTACATTTTGTACAAATTTCAATTTTATTTGTGGCAAAACTAACAATAAAAATATTTTTATTTATTTAAAATTTTTCAGTTATCCCATTTTTAAAAACGAAAGGCAATTTTCCATAAGTTAAATCATTCAAAGACATAGGAAAAGCTAATAATATCTTTCTACACTCCTTAAAAAAGTAGTGTTAAAATTTCATATGAATGTTTATATATCTTTCTTTACAGCCATACATATACACAGCAACCACCCCCCAACTCATATACTATTTACAAAAATGAAATAATCCTGCACGTGTAATTTGTAACTTAACATTGGTCACTTGATACATGGCCATTTCAATAGATATAGATCTAATTGTTTTCTTTCTTGTTTATTTGCATAGTTAAAAACAAATTATGTTAAAAAAACAGCAAAAATTGTCCCACCTACCCTGTACTCCATCACTCAGTTCCACTTATACCCCACAGACCACTATTATTAATAAGTGCTTGCTTATATTTCTTTCTTCTTTTTTTTAGAGACAGAGTCTCACTTTATTGCCCTTGGTAGAGTACTGTGGTGTCACAGCTCACAGCAACCTCCAACTTCTGGGCTTAGATGATTCTCTTGCTTTAGCCTCCTGAGTAGCTGGGACTACAGGCACCCGCCATAACGCCCAAGTATTTTTTGTTGCAATTTGGCCGTGGCTGGGTTTGAACCTGCCACACTTGGTATATGGAGCAGGCGCCCTACCCACTGAGCCACTGGTGCTGCCCCTTGTTTATATTTCTATAAATATTTTGTGCATGACCAATAAAGTGCATGACCTTTTTTCCCCTGGATTTTGTGATATAGTTTGGAATGTTCACAATTCTCCAGTTGTAAGAGAATTCTTCCATGTTTTCTTCAGTTGTCATTGGATTCATTGTATTTACATAGTCAATCTATTTCAGATTTATTCTGGTGAATTATGTGAGATATGATGCCATTTTAAAAAATAATCAGATGGCTACCCAGTTATCTCAATATCATTTATTGATTAGTCCATTTTCTTTCTATTGATATGAGATGCTACCTTCATTACTTAGTAGATACCTAAATGTCTTTTGGTTATTTCTGCATTCCTATGCTGTTTCATTGATCTTGACTGCTTTCTGAAGAGTTAGTATCTCCGTATCTCATAGTTTAAATACAGAGGCTTTCACGGTGCATTTCAATGCCTGATATGACCCTTGTTCTTATTCAGTGTTTTTCTGGACACTGTTTTTGTTGATCTATTGGAACTTTGGAAACACCTGGTCTAGTTCAGAAAAAAGGTATCTTTTCCATTAAGATGGAACTGCCTTTATAAATTAACTTGAAGAAAATTTATATCTTTATGTTTCAGGGCATATTTATCCAGGAAACACTATGCCTTTCCTTCAGGATAATTCTAAAGTTTTGTTATATAAGTCTTGTACATTTTGTTCTGTAAAATCTCCATGTGAGAGATTAATAAGTGAAGAGAATTATCTTTGTTTTGGGATTCTTTCAGATTCAAATCAGATATACTAGCTCACATGTTTGTCAAAAGTTCAAATGGTGTCACCTCATCCCAGCAAGTTTATGCATCCTGGCAGCTTTGCTCTGCTCTGCCTCCAACCTTAGGAATTGGTCCTAGATATGAAAACATTCTCTAGATTTTGCTCACCAAGCAAGGACTTGTTTTTCTGGTATGTACTGCCTTTAGATTTAATTTTATCCACAGCTGTTTAGTCTTTAAAGATATTAAAAAATTTATTATGTGATTTCTTATTAAAGTTGGAGCAACGTGTTCTCCTTAGCAAAGTATCTCTAGAATGGAAGAAAAAGTATCCAATGTATACATCCCTAATATGAAGCAAATGTTTATCTTTCAAGTGAAGGCTACAATCCACTAATTGCACAATAAAATGGGGAAAGGGGTGAGGGAGGGAAGGGGAGCGACAGGGTGGCGGGGGAGAGGATAAAGGGTGAGATCACACTTGTGGTGCATAGTTGAAGGGTCAGGAGAAAACTTCTAAATACGGATCAAAATTGTTTTCACATAGTAAATGAGAAAATATCATGAATGTTATATTAATCAGGTTGAT